>JAUIMM010000710.1:2445000-2677500 GCA_031769625.1 Taudactylus pleione
GGAGGGAGGAGAAGCACACAGCACACAAGAAGGATGTAGCCAGTGAGAGGCGCCCAGCTGCACTGAACAGAGAAAGCATTGGATGAGGAATTGTTCTACACAAGCCACCAACCAGAGAAGGTGCATCACCTAGTCTCCCGTATAATCCAATAGAGAGTGGGGGGGAGAGAAGCATGCACACAGCTGCAAAGTGATCCTGGGGCTGAGTGCCGGACAGCATGCTCTACATGGACCTGGACCTAGATTGCAGAGTGTGGTGCTGAGGACAGCAGCCACACAAACTCCTTTCCTCTGGCTGGGGATCACACACCACTGCTGTGTGTCTGACTTACCTCATCATAGTGGAATGGTATAATACACTGAGGAGCTGGGAGAGACAGACAGGACTCCTATGGCAGGCCAGGTAAGGCTGTAACATGCATCTCACATGTGATGGACCGCTGTGCCTCTACTTTTCTCCAATCTGGATCCCCAAACCCTGTGAGCACGGGGAGCTGCACAGATGTACTGTAGAGACACGCTGGGCAGACGTGGCTCATGCATGTGGTGGAAGTTGCATTTTGCGATGTGGTTATAAACTGCATTCTGTGCTGTCTGCTGTCTAATTAGGAGTCAGTACGTTTGTGCTCCTACACCTGCTGTACCAAGGATAATGCATACGGTCTGTGAGACATCAGTACTATACCTGGTTCATGTTACACGCTCAGTGGTGCACAGGAGGTTGCAGTATCAGTAACTTCACGTCTGTCCTTCTGGCTGACTTGGATGTGACCACATACCTGTAGTATCAGCAGTGATATACTGTTATAGTGTCATTCTGTGCACTGTATTGGAGGATTGTCAGCATGTCAGTCTATTGTGCATAGTGCTAGCTGGTTAGGTTGCATGCAGGTATCTAGTGTTTGGAGTGGATTAACAGGTGTGATTGTGTTCTGCAGAACTGCCATGCAACTTTACTACCAGCATAATGAGTGGATCTTGATTCAGCTATTACCTATGGCACTTACTTTGCTTCAGGATCTCATTGGCTAGCACCTATGTGTTGATGTTTGACTGCAAGTAAAACTTTCCACCTGTTTGACCAGGATGATTTGTGTCAACTTTTTTATTTTTGCACAGTTCTCGTGATGCCAGATACATAATATATTCCAAATGGTGAGGGAATGTAGACTTGGTCACAATGTACAGATCATTAATGAAACAGTTAAAGGTGATGGGTTTAATGAGGTTTAAACTATGCGGAATATGATTTAGCTCTGCAAGTGTCTTGCTCTCTGAAACATGGTTCAATTGTGGTTTAGCCACATCCATCAGGGGAAGATGTACTAAGCACTACAAGGTGATAAACTACCAGCCCCTCAGCTCCCAACTGTCATGTTACAGGCTGTTTGAACAATGACAATTAGGAGCTGATTGGTTGGAAGTTTATCACTCTCCAATGTATCACTTTCCAGAGCTTAGTACATCTGCCCCATAATCAGATACATGCATATCCTGTCATTTGGCAATATTGTTATTCTAGGGCATATTCAATATTGTTTTGCCAAATAGTTCAATAGAGCCTGATACCTATAAACCATGTTGGTAGTGGAATTGGCCCATGTCTTGTTTTCAGTTGTGAAATAAGATAAAGAGTTTCCTCTGCCCCTATTGGCTGCTATGAGCATTCCTCAATGAATTCTTTGTGTATGGGAATGTGACAGGTGCTTCTTAGTACATTTGACTGTGGCAGTATGACACCAACATTGTGACTTGCCTGCTCTCTATGATCATTACTCAACTTATCTAAGCGCATGTTCATCAAATGTATATGAATTGGATTTTGCTATGTTAAAAAAGTTATGAAAACTTTGCTATGCTAAGATGGTTAAATTGATATGTATAGATGATAGATTGATAGCTATGTATGAAGATAAGTAGATACTGTAGGGTGATAGATAGATAGATAGATAGATAGATAGATAGATAGATAGATAGTGACAAGGGATTTAGGGTGCATTCCCATAAACCTCTATGTGCAGAAATAATATATTTTATCATATAATATACTAAATGTCATATTTTAATTTTATTATATAGTGAAATGTTACATTTTCACATTCATTATGATTATTATTAGCAATAGTAAAATGCATTAAAAAGAGGTGCAAAATTAATAAACAAAAAAGTAACAATCATTCTCAAAGATCATCCATGGACATCATTTGGGTTACACACTGAAGCACTTAAGTACCAATGACCTATAGGACTTTCCCCTTGAATGGTACATACTGTAACACAGATTTATGGACCTACTTTACTATGATCCTGGGAAAATAGCTTTTTTCCTTAGAACACTTGTGGAAATAATGCAGAGCTTTCATTTATAAGAGTTGTAGCAACATTTGTGCATCAGAAATGAAATAATCATGATATAAAAATTAAAAAAACATTGACTCTGATTTACAGGAGATAATAATGGGATGTCTGAGATCAAAGGTCAATCTTATCTGTCCAGGGAATGGACCATGACCAGGACTATACAAAGTATAAACTATAAAAATACAAAGTTGCATGTTATACATGTATTGTAGATGTGTGTAGTTTGCTATGCACTGTATATAACCATGATGGAATATGTTTAAACATAAGTTACATCCATACTATGTCAATCAGTGCCGGGAGACCTTGGAATTGCTTTACAAGAAATGAATAAGTCTTTTTAAACCTGACTGTGAATAGAATAATTCTCACCCTGCGTGTTACATGGTATGTTTTATTTTATGTTTTTTAAGCACTCTGCGCCTATGAAATGCAAATTACTCTTTTTAATAGTAACAGCTCATTCACGTTGTGCAGTAATAACAGAATTCTGCTTTTGTGAGTCTCTAGTGGATCACGGTAGAAAAAGTCAAAATTTGCCGTAAAATTTAATACCAAAATAAAGTTTCCCAATGACTGTACATTGGAAGCTGTATAACTTTAACAGGATAATAAATGATACATTTTGTATCCAGTGTTGCTTTTCTTTTCTTTTTTAGAGCAGTGCATTGATGTAATTCTCATAGACTCATACATTTATAAATAAATAAAAATGAGTTAATCAGAAAATGCCCCATTAAAGGTATACCTTTCATATTCGCAGTAAGAATACTTTAGATCCTACAGTATGTCACATGTTACTGTTATGTTTCTTTAAATAATCTCCATCTAAAAAAAAAAGATTGGATTAAAATTTTGTAGACCTATAGTAGTAAGTTTACATCCCCACCAAAGTTGCCATTTTTGCAAATATTTCTAAGTAAAATTTTGAAGTACTGACAATAACCACTAGAGGGCGAGTAAGATTCTTGTTCCTCCTACATTCCAAGTTTTCTGGGGGAAGAGCATCCATGGCAGATACTGTAGATTCTTTTGCTCATGGTACAATATCTAATGACCATCTTTGTATAGCTGACACCTGAGATTATATACTGTAGCTGTATCTGCCTCTCTATTCATCTTGAGTTGTCACTATGGTCAGTATACAGAAACCAGGCATGGTATTGTCAGTAGATTACAGGGCACTGGTCTAGTAATAAATGCAACAAATTATTTCACAGTTGCAACAAATAAAAAATAAAGTAAAATAACACTTAGGCAAATAAGTTGCATTAATAATCAAAATAGTTTATATCACTACCGTATGTTATAGAATGATGCAGTTTTGTTATTGTAAAGCTGTAGTAGCAAAAACTCTATCTGCAGATTCATGTAAAAATAAAATATATTGTAAGCAGTGAGAGTTCTAAAATGCATAAAAGCATACAGATATCATATGCAGGTAATAAATTGTAGAGCTTGCTGTGTATCAGTTGCTTTGAAAATACAGAGGCTAAATGCCACTCACCGGTGACCCCCAAAGCATGCTGGTGTCACCTATCATGCCACAGTTACCCTGCCTGTCCATTCAATGGCAGTAATAAAGGGGCAGCACTAAGAATTTAAGAGGTAATTGGGGTACCACGGAATGATAGGTCATAAGATTAGCAAATTAAATATGTGATTAAAGGTCTTCACTCAAACCTTCTTATTTCCAATCTTATTATCGGTCCTTGATATCTAAATCCACTGTTTTTGCAATGTTCAATACAACATTCCCCGTAGCTATTTTGTCCCGACCACCTCAACCTCCAACCAAACTCTTTTACTCTGTAGTTTACTGGCATCAGTAGGTGTCTACGCTGTTAATGGAACTCAACATATTTTTTTTACATCATACAACCCAAAAGTGACATTGGGCCTGATTCAGATTCGCTCGAAAAAAGCGAGCGCTCGCTCTGAATTAGGGCGGCCGCTTTTTTTTTGGAACCCGGCCTCCTTGCCGCTCGCTAAGCTGTGGGTGACCACCCACAGCTTTTGCGAGAGGCCAAGTCATGACCGAGATTATCGTGACCATCGGGCTTGCGACGAGACCCTTGTGGTAGGGTCTCGTCTGCCGCAAGCCCCAGTGAGCTTCCTGCTCTAATAGAGCAGGAAGCTCACTACTGACATCACGAGTGATGTCAGTAGGGCCGCCCACAAATGACAGGCGTTCCTTCAGGAGCGCCTCCGTTTGATCCGCCACCCCCCCTCCCCGCCTACAAAATAGGGCGACCTGTCGATCAACATCGTCAGCCGCCCCGTTTGTAGCGAGCTCCGGAGCGAGTGAGTTTCTCACTCGCTACGGGGTTTGAGTTCGCGCGCGGCACGCGCGGTGCATGCGCAGTGCCCCACCATCGACCCACTTGCGAGCGGGTCTGAATCAGGCCCATAGTTTGAAAATGACAGCAACAAACAGCCGCACCTTATTTTATCTGCAAATAAGAAGGGGAGGGGGGGGAAAAAACAGTATCACATCGCAGAATCACTGCAGGATCCTCAGTCTACAATACTTACTAAGCCTTGGAGATAGATAAAGTGGAAGAATATAAAGTACCAATCAATCAGTTCCTAACTATCATTTTTCAAGCACAGTCTGTAACGTGACAGTTGGTGGCTGTTTGGTTGGTACTTTATATCTCTCATCTCTCCAGGCTTAGTTTATAGACCTCTTGGTACTAAGTAATCTGACAGTGCAGGATCTATGCATCACTGAGTGAAACCATTCTCATACTATCTGATGGCTCATCCTGATAATTACTGTAGGTATGGTAAGTGAAATTGGGAATGCAGATATTATTGTAACACTTACAGTAAGTCACTTGTCTTACTTGTTAGAACTAATTATATACTGCAGATGATCATACGTTTTGCATTGATGTGATTAAGGATTAGCTGTAACATGCTGTGAAATTTGGATCGTAGTGCATTACAAGAATTGCAGTGCAGTCTACGCTATCCATAAAATAGAATTTGATATAAAATATTTATATTCTGTTGCTTCAATACTAACAGGTTTTATTATTAACAGTTATTTAAATAGTGCACACATATTCCACAGCGCTTTATAGGGAACATTTCTAGGGTTACTTTTTGCCAGAAGCAAACCTTAACATACTGTTAGGTTAATTGGCTTATCTAACAGTAAGCCCCCAGCATGACAAGAAGGGGGACGTGACACTTGGTCGCACCCCCAAAACTTCACAGATCAGAGTGCTTGACCTCACGGGCACACTGGGTGCCAGTGCCACCACCAATAGTGACACCACTGAGAAGAATATACAAACTCCACACATTTAGTGGCTTGGAGGGACTAGGACATAAGACCTCAGTGACGTTGGGCAGCTAGCTAACCATTATGGCATGTGCTTCATAGGGCATCCCTTGGGAATCCCATCCAAAATGATTGCCAGACCTCACTATAGCCTGCAGCCAAATGTTGGTCAAGCTTCATCTATTTTATGATGGTTTAATCAGACAGTTTATGGATTTATAATGGGCAATATATATAGTGGTAAAGCATGACAACGTTTATGATTTACTATGTATGAATGCTTGAGATTTAATACTAACACCCTTCACCCAACTCCCATCAACAGTATGAATTTTGCCATTCAAACAATCATACAGCAAACACATTATCTAATATCACCTTCAGCACCTTTCAGCAAATGAGGTTTCAATTACTCACACTGCATGAAGGTGCAAACGGTGCGCTAAACCATAGCAACCAATCAGACACTTGCTTTCATTATATCTCTTGCTCTGGGCAGGTAATATCTAATAGCTGATTGGTTGCTGTGGTTCAATGTAAAAAAAAATTGTATCAAGTAATCTCAATTAATATTTTTTCCCAAAAAAGATGTACAAACGAGCAGCAAAAAACAATGAAACAATTCTACAGTGAAAATCATATTTGCATATTGCAATAGGACAAAAGTTCACACAACACTTGCAATCCATTTAACAAGCTATACAATGAAGAACTTGCCTATGCTGCAACAAAGAGTGAGTTTGTAGGGCAAACAGAGTGTCCGGACAATAACATACTAGGGACTGGGATCATTCTGGTCTAAGCCCAATCTAGTCCGACACCAGCAATCTCAAATCTAATGATACCTACAATATGGACAGGATTATGGTTCGGTGGAATTTTAGCAGTTACAGTACAGTAAATGCAATATTAATAACATTGATCCGTCCTGTACGAAGACTGGTGGAAAGGGAGGAAACGACCACAGTAAGCTCATAATGAGCTTGTAATCAGGAAGAGAGTGTTATTTGGTGCTAAGTGTCAGGCGCTTGTTGCCTGTTCTCTCCTGGGACTGGGAGATGATCTTGTAGCTATAGTTCCCCTCAAATTCTCAAAGGAACCAGATTGTTTTCCTGACTAAAATACAGCCCTGTTATAATGACGTTCTGGTTTGGATCAAGTTAAGGAATGGCCAATATGTATTTAGAGGATGATTGGCTTTCAAAAAGTACTAATCTGTATTTAATCTAATTTTGCAGGTTTCTAAATATGTGAATTCATTTCTGCTCATGTACACGTAGGGTTAGACTTGATCACTCACTATTTTCATCTACACACATTTATAATGTAAGGAAGCACAGGGGAGAAGGAGCGATGAGAGTGGTAGATAATTGCCTGCAGACCAGATGTAATGCTTAAACATAAGGACAACTATAGCTCTGTCATTTCTAGCACTCTAGACTCCTGGCAAAGTGATTTGTAAACTCTATAATGTTTGTTACATGTAATGTATGTAGTAGATATATGAGAAGTATTCAAAGTATACAATGTGGTCTCATACACTATTGCTGAAGTCGCACCAAACAGCCCTTCTTGGTGCGCCAGATCCTGTGCGACTCGGCCGTGTTTTTCGCGACCTTTTTACCCAACACACTTGTGTATCTGTGTCATACTTGCCAACTCTCCCTGAAATTGTAGCAATCCCCCTGACTCCCTGAAGAGTATAGCAATCTGCCTGATTACACCTTACCCCCATGATGAAGCTGTTATATATTTATATATATATATATATATATATATATATATATAAACCAGAAAAATATATATTTATATTGGATTGTTAGTATCATTTCCCTGCATTATAAGGCACAATGATCCCTATGGCTACATGCATTTTCTGAAAAGTATTAGTGTGTTTCGTCAACAAGTAGATCTTACTAACTGCTTTGGGGGTCAGTTACATTTGGATGTAAGTCACTTTTATGACTCGTCTCAGATGTAGCAGTACACACCCACTTTACCATCGCGCACATAGGTGTTACTTTCACATTCTCCCTGAAATGGTTTTTCAAAAGTAGGCAAGTACTGTATGATGTGCGTGTGACTGAGTATGAATCTGTATACGTAGTGCTACAGTTCCGTCTACAAACTCGGATGCACACGGATCGATGCAAGCCAAGTTGCACAGGAGCTGTCGACTCGCGCTGCACGGCGTATTGTGGCTAGGTGTATGAGGACATATCTATTCTTCAGTGAAAGGAGAAGTTGGAATCTTGTCTCCAAAAAATCTTGCTCATGCTTAGGAACACTGTTGTTTCTATTAAAAAAAAAAAAAAAAAAACAACAACAAAAACAATTTGAGTGGAAGTTGTAGTAATGAACAGCACAACCGTGCCCTTAATAAAATACATGTGAATTTGATTTACATATATCTGAATGTCTTTCAGGAGGAATATTTTTGCGCATTCCATAGGCAGGGTCACCCATAGGTGTGGACAAGAGAGAACGCATGTCTGGTGGCCCATAATGTCCGTACCCACGGCTTATTAATGTAACTAAAATGTTTTGGAGCCTGGAAGAGTTCCATCTAGCTCAAGGGTGGGGAACCTTTTTTCTGACGAGGGCCATTTTGATATATATAACATTATTTGCGGGCCTGGTCCAGGCCATGCCCCCTCTGCGTGATGCTGCACGGGGGCGGGACCACAATCGCCGGTGATCACAGCAATGCCCGGAGCATCCTGAGGACGCTCTGGGGAGCTGTACGGGCAGTGGTGTGACTGTCTGAAGCATCCTAAGGACGCTCCAGGTGGCACTGCTGCATAGATTATGGTGCCATTCTAAGCACCCTGCTAGCCAAATGAGGGCAGGAGTTTCCCCATCCCTAAGCTGCTCACCATGTTGAGATGGCTGGCAAATATTAGCCTGGAGGGCAAGCACTTAACACTGAACCATGAGCTGAAACCCATCTTTAAAAAGTGGTTCTAGGTATAAAACGTGGGCTGATTTATCAAAGTGTGAAAACCTTTTGCTGGAGAAAATGGGTAGTTTCCTAGCGAAAGGACTTTTTTTTTTGCACCACCCTAATAATCACAGGGTGACCATCAATGATAAATCCTGTTGGGGAAGTCTATTTATCTTCATCGAGGTTTATTTTTAGGGCTCAACAGAGCTGGATAAAGTATTTTTAAATACAGTAAATAAACGTGATCCGCTCGAGGAAATAGGACTCACTTTCTGAGTACAGATTGAAAATATCAGTGGCATTTCTGTGCTGGCTGAACTAAGAAGCTACTGTACATAGGCAGTGAGACGGCTCGTGAGGCAGCCTATTAGAACAGTTTAAAGGGGAAAAAAAACAGAAGGAAGTGGCCCTCTGTCCTGGCCCAAGACAGTGCAAAAGGGGACCTGCCAGGGGGAAGCAGATGCCAGGTTTTGAATTAGGAAGCTGCACAGGTAGTGGGACGGGCCACTCAGAGGCCTCTTACAACAGTTTAAAATAATCAAAATAACAGAGGTCGCCCTCTCTCCTGACCCAAGACAGTCCAAAAGGTGACCGGATTGGAGGAGCAATGCTGCCCTCGCATGCTCGTGACCCTAAGTCATGCTACCTGAAGCTCCATCCGTCACAAATTATATTTCATGGTGCTGCCGATCATATGTTTAGTTGAATTTGTATTTTAATCTACCCCAAAATACAGAGCCGGCCGTAACCAAATTAGTGCCCCAGGCAAGATTTTGGGTGGCGCCCCCCCCCATGGGATCCTGAAAAAATGTGTGGGCTCACGGAAGGTTTGCTGCTTCCTAGTCCGATCGTGGATGCTGCCCAGCATCAGTAGCAGCTTTCAGAGACTCTGCCCAGTCGGTATCAGGTGCCCCGACCATGCCTGCCACAAACCTCCGCCGGCCCTAGGTGGGCTTGGATGCCCCTAGGCATTCCAAATGCCGTAGGCATTTGCTTAGTTTGCCAATGCCTAGGGCCGTCTCTGCCAAAATATAATAAGATTATTGCTGTGAACTTAGGGCTTGATTCAGAGCCGCTCGTAAGCGGCCGCTCGTTCGCTATGAGCGATGTTCGCACATCTGCGCATGCGTATGGGTCGTAATGCGCATGTGCCAACCAGTCATTGCGGTCGGAAATTGTGCGCTCGCAAAACAGCGAGGGCCTGCTAATTTGAGTGTCAGAATGAGGCGTTTGTGGGTGGTAACAGGGGAAGGTGCTTGAAAACAGGGAGTGGAGATCCGAATGCAGGCATGCCAAACGGTCAAAACGGGCATTTAATGGGAGTGCATAATTAGTAAAGGAGCGCCATCGATCACGTCACTTGGTTGTCTTTTAGCCTGAACTGCTCGCAGTGATTGCGGGAAGTAAAACCTACCACAAGCACTGCGAGCAGTTCAGATGCCTTTCGATGTACTCGATTAATCTAATAAATAGTGGAGATGACGTATGATGCGAACGGCCAGGGGGCATCTTTACAAAATAGCGAGCGCATGTTTCGTTCGCTCGCTCAGACATAGAGGCGTCATCAGACCGCAAAGAGCGAGCGCTCAATTTAAATAGCCGGCCCCTTTTTCTGAACGACCGTTCGCAAATAGCGTCCGGCTCTGAATCAGGTCCTTAATTTTATTAATTAGATGTTGACATACAGTACCGTATTACAATTTTTTAAACTCATTTCTCAAGGATGTGGTTCCCGGATCAAAACATGTCAGAGGGCTCTTAGTGCTTATGGGCTGCCCTGCCAATAGGCCTGGTGGAAGACTATGAGCAGATGTAGGTGGGGAGGAAACATTTGTGCGTCAGACCTACAGTATCTATATACTACATTACAGTTCCACATATCTTCAGAAACATAAGTTACGGAAGCAATTTTGAGTACATGCAAAAATCTAAATTTTCCGCTTATCTCTACATTAGGCCCAGAGTGGTCAGGAATCAGTGGGGTTGTTGATGCTGTACCAGAGTCTTTGCTATCTTCTCCGCAGACATATGGCCTGATTCCTTACGGATCGCAATTGCAACCGTGTACGCAGAACGGCCGATGGTCCATACTGCACATGCGTAAGCATGGCCAGTGCTGCGATTGCACTGCCATCGCAGAGTGAGTGATGGGACGTCAGCGTTTGGGGGTGGTGACAGGGGAGTGGTTGAAGAAACGCAGGCGTGCCTGTCCGTTTAAATGCTGTTTCTTTGGCGAGCATATATTAGCCACTGCGACGGCATACGCTACTCGAGTACTTACTGCGTGCGACAAGACTTGCAATTTCTGAGTAAGGTCAGACCTGCCATAATTCTGTGTGATGGGCCGATATTAGTCGATGTTACCGATGTATACGCAGAATTGCGAGGTCTTACAGAGAAAGCGTTAGTGGGCGACTCTATGCTGGCTGAGCAGTGCAAACATTAGCATATATATTCGCAGCAGGACTGCACACGTAATCGCGATCCGTGATGAATTAGGCCCATAGTGGCGTATCCTATTCAGTTAGGGTCTGCATCCCCATGCCTTAAGCCCCAGAGGCTGCACTTTTCCCCTTAGCCTCAGGAGCTGCAAGTAAAAGTCTGCGTTAAAATACACCCTCTGGCATTTAACGCGCAGGCAACGCCATAACTTAAACACATGACGTCATGCCATGGGGGGGTGGGGCCACCAGTGACCGGAACATCAGCGCAGCCTGGAGCATCCTCAGGATTCTGCCGTTTGGATCGTCAAGAGAGTGCTTCGGTCAACGCTGCTACTGCGATTCCTGCTACCGGGTGCTGTTCCAGGCACCCTGCTAGCCAGATACAGGGACTGGCGTTAAACCCGGAGCTTTTCCCCAAGCGGTAAACCCCGTGCCTAATTGGATATATGCCCCATAAGCAGCTTACTGTACCTTTCTTGTAAATGGGGCCCTGGCTAATACATTTCATACTGCCCCCCCCCATATTTCTTAAAACACCTCTGATTAGAATGATGACTCCTTGAGGGGAATTCAATTAGAGGCGAAAAGCCATATTCGCCTGTTTTTTTGTGAAAAATTCGCCTAAAAAAAAATTAGCCAAATTCAATTCCAGGACAATTTCGCCTAAGTGGAAACAATTCTCCAAAAATTATTCTCCAATCAATAGCTGGTGAAAAGAAATGCAAAATCTTTATTTTGGGGTGCAAACGTGGGGAAACAACTCAGACCCCTTGGGACAGCCCCCCAAAGGACAAATACGCAAAAAAACCAGAAACTAAAACCTAAGAACACCCCAAAAAAGACATGTCATTTTTGGGGTGTAAATTTAAAAAGTGGGGGATAAACATTAAAAGTAGCGAAAAAGACTTCTTGGGGGTCCACAAGTATAGGTCAGGTGTTTTTGGGATTGCAGGTGCATGCAGCAGGTGGATTTTTCACGTTTTTTAAAAGTTCACTTTAGAGACATAAAAACATGCTTGCACCCATTTTCAAGCACCCCAAATTTGACAGGAATTCTTATTTTCACCAAAAACTACAGCTTTATGCCATTCTTCACCACTTTTACAAAAACGCTAATAGCAAGCAATTTACACAACTTAAGTACACAAAATAGCTTTATTAGGGTTATTAGTACACATCTATACTGATTCCCTATGTTAGTGCATCTTTTTCTGGGGTACAGACTGATTTCCCCAGTTCTTTCAATACTTTTCACCTGTTCCGTATTCGCCTGTTTCCGTGTTTGCCTGTTTTGCAATTGAATTAGGCGAAAAGCGGGGACGAGCACGGAATAAATTCGCCTCTGAAACAGGCGAATGAAGCGAACAGTCGGACAGGCGAAAACCTCGCCTCTATTTGAATATGGCTCCTTATCTTCACTCAGTGCATTCCTTTAAGACTTATATGTTTTGAATAAAATATTATTACTGTTAAGTCATGTTGATACACTCAAATAATCACACAAGGGTTTGGTGTTCTTTGATATGTTCAATTATCAGGGGAATTGTAATTCATCCTTTCATTTAAATATGTTATCTAGCAAGTAGCAACCACATCTGTTACTTCAGAATTGGTTTGGAGAAAGCTGGAGTTTGGATTGTGTTTGGCCCTGCAGCACATGCAGGATACAGAAGCGTTTTGTAGTGAAGAGAGACTTAAATCTTCTGTAAATCCAGAAAGAATAAAGCACCCAACTTTATTGAAAAATCTATTTTTTACTAGGTCACTGGAAGATTTGCTTCCTTAAAAATCATAGTGGAGAAAATGTATGAGAAGTGCAACAGTAAAGTACATGGGATAAAAGATTTGAGAGAAAACATTTATATCTTAACTAACAAGTATCCAGAATCATTTAAGAAGGATTTAGGGGGAGATGTATCAAATCTTCTAAAGAGGACAGGTACTGAAGTTTCCCGTAGCGGCCAATCAGCTTCTAGATATTATTGTTATAGAATGTTCCTTGATAAATGATAGCTAGAAGCTGGTTGGTTGATGCAACTTCTCCAACTGTACTATTTCAAAGTTTTAATACATCTCCCCCATTGTCACTGAAAGCAGCTGATGTGAATTCCTCATGATGTCACATACTATATCCCAGTACTTATCAGCTCGGTCCTCAAGGTACACTAACAGTCCAGGTTTTAAGGATATCCATCCTTGAGCACAGATGGTTAATCCAAAATGTCTGAGCTACTAATTAATTCACATGTGTTCAAACATAGTAATACTTAAAACCTGGCCTATCAGTGGGCCTTGTGCATCGGTGGGATGTCCATCGATGGTTACCATGCAATGGTCCATCGGTGATTACCATCAATGGCACAAAAACCATCTATGGTGAACCATCAATGGTTTGCACCCCTTGATGGCCACTGCTGCTGGGGGCACTGGGGGCGGGGCTTAGCTCTGTCCCTTCATGAAAAAAATAACTATCGGCTCCCACTCGTCCATCAATGACGGAGAACCATTGGCTCTCTGCATCAATGGCAAAGCCATCAGCCATCGACAGTTAACCATCGATTGCTAACTATCGATGGCCGATGACCATCTCTTTCAGAAGCACAGCTATATCCTATTGACTGCAGACAAGATGAAATATTTTGTTTTTAATTTATATACATTTTTTCTATATTGGTACAAGAAAATGTACGTAATAAAACATGTTATAAGCAACCGTGACAACGCAACATAGGTAAAGGTTACACTTACAAAAGCATAAGAGCAATGCGATTAATCAAAGTACCGTATAAGACAGCAATACAAAATAATTTATAGACAGACAGTATTTCATCTGGCCTGATTCTAGGATATAGCGCTCAGGGGTCGCCATGCCAGACTATTGATGTTCGGAGCTACAAGACATTTGTAAAGATGTTTCACATGGACATAGATGTATACACCTGATACATTGGGTATAACACACTATTTGCAAGACATCTTGTTTACTGTTATCTTTTTTTACTAATAAACCCTATGATTTGTGGGGATCTGTCATCGATGGCTGCTTATAATTTTCCATGTGTATAAAATGATTGCAGCTCTACTGTAAGTAACCACCACTATTGTTCACTAAAGCAACAATCTATCCCGCTATCTATTATTTTCACATGAAACAGGCCCTCTGATCCACCATGACTACATTATACAATAACACAAAGACTTCAGCCCTCAGTGGTAGAAGTAACACTTGTATACTTCAGCGGCATGATCAATATTATGTTCCTTAACGTCACCTGTTGTATATACAAGCACAATTATTGTATGTTTCAGACATGTTCCCTCTAATTAGCCTGTCAGCATTACCAGAGTTTTATTTGCTTTGAATGTTTTTGCAGAACTGGGAAGGAAGCGGCACTGTGTTCCAATTGCCCATCTTAAATCACATGAAACCATGGAAGCAAGGCTGCAGAATTTATACAGTTCTATGGAAAGATACAATATAACTACATGTAGTACATTTTATTATTACAAGTGTTTTAACTAGAGATGTGCGTTGACCCCCGTGTCTTGGTTTTAGATAAAAAATTTAATAAACCATCTAAAATCATGTCATTTATGCAATCCAAAACCCGAATCCGAATTCCAGACCGCAAAAAGATCAGGGGCCTGATTTAACAGCATACCTAATTGCAACTACGTACGCAGATCGGCGATTGTTCTGCACTGCGCATGCACTGTGGAATCCATCGCAGAGTGAGTGACAGGCCGTGAGCGTTTGGGGGTGGTGACGGAAGTGATTGGAGAAATGCCATTGAATGGGCGTGCATAAATTGCAGCCACAATTGCCTACGCAGCCTGAGTATTCACTGCGTACAACGAGACTTGCAATTTCTGCGACAGGTCAGGCCTACTGTAATTGTGCGCGATAGGCCGATGTGCTTCAATGTTACCGATGCATACGCAGGACTGCAAGATATTACGGATGTGAGAAAGCAGCAGTGGGCATCTCTATGCTGGCTGAGCTGGGGCATGTATTAGCATATTTTCCCAGCTGCATTGTATGTGCGATTACACAGCTGCGATCGCAATTGTGATCCGTACTGAATCAGGCCCCAGAACCGCGACTCAGATTAACCCGGATTCATGAAATTTTCATGGATTTGGATTTCTGGAGAACTGTACCGCACATCTCTAGTTTTAACTTTTTTTTTCTTGTCATAGTTTATTTAAGGAGGAACAGGGCATTGCCAGGCCCCAAAGTAAAACTTAAGAAAGGGACTGGAGATTTTTGCTGTAGACTCCCAGGCCCCTCGCTCTGCTTGTTTGTGCTGCGCGGGGAGTGTTGTGGGTGGTTTGAGGTGGGGAGATGCAGGGTCCTCGGAGAAAGGACCTACCATGCTTTTTTTCCCTCTCACAGATGGGCCTATTCGTGGCCACTTTCCCTGCACTAATAGGTCACAACCATGAATATTCAAATTGGTAACACATATTGAAATTTTAATTCATATATAAATGTTATCTACAGTAACCCCGTGTCACTGTGTACCTGGTGTGAGGTGCATGCTTAATCAAATATCCTCCTCTCTGGTGCATTCGCCCTACCCTGGATAGCTTATCGATGTGGGCAATTAGTGACTAAGCGGTTCTCCCACTCATGCAGACTTTACAGCAAAGTGGTTTTTTTCATGTGCACACACGTGATGTTACGTGGTGGGTGTGCAGGACACAGGTGCTGTTACTTGGTGGTTGTGCAGGACACAAGTGATGTTAAGTGGTGGGTATGCAGGACACAGGGGATGTTACGTGGTGGTTGTGCAGGTCACAGGTGATGTTACGTGGTGGGTGTGCAGGACACGGGTGATGGTACATGGTGGGTGTGCAGGACACACGTGATGTTACGTGGTGGTTGTGCAGGACACAGGTGATGTTACATGGTGGTTGTGCAGGACACAGGTGATGTTACGTGGTGATTGTGCAGGACACAGATGATGTTACGTGGTGGTTGTGCAGAACACAGCTGATGTTACATGGTGGTTGTGCAGGACACAGGTGCTGTTACTTGGTGGTTGTGCAGGACACAGGTGATGTTACGTGGTGGGTGTGCAGGACACAGGTACTGTTACTTGGTGGTTGTGCAGGACACAAGTGATGTTACGTGGTTGGTGTACAGGATACAGGTGATGTTACATGGTGGGTGTACAGGACACAGGTGATGTTACGTGGTGGTTGTGCAGGACACAGGTGATGTTACGTGGTGGTTGTGCAGGACAAAGGTGATGTTACGTGGTGGTTGTGCAGGACACAGGTGATGTTACGTGGTGGGTGTGCAGGACACAGGTGCTGTTACTTGGTGGTTGTGCAGGACACAAGTGATGTTAAGTGGTGGGTATGCAGGACACAGGGGATGTTACGTGGTGGTTGTGCAGGTCACAGGTGATGTTACGTGGTGGGTGTGCAGGACACGGTGATGGTACATGGTGGGTGTGCAGGACACACGTGATGTTACATGGTGGTTGTGCAGGACACAGGTGATGTTACATGGTGGTTGTGCAGGACACAGGTGATGTTACGTGGTGATTGTGCAGGAAACAGATGATGTTACGTGGTGGTTGTGCAGAACACAGCTGATGTTACATGGTGGTTGTGCAGGACACGGGTGATGTTACGTTGTTGGTGTACAGGATACAGGTGATGTTACATGGTGGGTGTACAGGACACAGGTGATGTTACGTGGTGGTTGTGCAGGACACAGGTGATGTTACGTGGTGGTTGTGCAGGACACAGGTGATGTTACGTGGTGGGTGTGCAGGACACAGGTGCTGTTACTTGGTGGTTGTGCAGGACACATGTGATGTTAAGTGGTGGGTATGCAGGACACAGGGGATGTTACGTGGTGGTTGTGCAGGTCACAGGTGATGTTACGTGGTGGGTGTGCAGGACACGGGTGATGGTACATGGTGGGTGTGCAGGACACACGTGATGTTACTTGGTGGTTGTGCAGGACACAGGTGATGTTACATGGTGGTTGTGCAGGACACAGGTGATGTTACCTGGTGATTGTGCAGGACACAGATGATGTTACGTGGTGGTTGTGCAGAACACAGCTGATGTTACATGGTGGTTGTGCAGGACACGGGTGATGTTACGTGGTTGGTGTACAGGACAGAGGTGATGTTACATGGTGGGTGTACAGGACACAGGTGATGTTACGTGGTGGTTGTGTAGGACACAGGTGATGTTACGTGGTGGTTGTGCAGGACACAGCTGATGTTACGTGGTGGTTGTGCAGGACACAGGTGATGTTACGTGGTGGGTGTGCAGGACACAGGTGCTGTTACTTGGTGGTTGTGCAGGACACAAGTGATGTTAAGTGGTGGGTATGCAGGACACAGGGGATGTTACGTGGTGGTTGTGCAGGTCACAGGTGATGTTACGTGGTGGGTGTGCAGGACACGGGTGATGGTACATGGTGGGTGTGCAGGACACACGTGATGTTACGTGGTGGTTGTGCAGGACACAGGTGATGTTACATGGTGGTTGTGCAGGACACAGGTGATGTTATGTGGTGATTGTGCAAGACACAGATGATGTTACGTGGTGGTTGTGCTGAACACAGCTGATGTTACATGGTGGTTGTGCAGGACACGGGTGATGTTACGTGGTTGGTGTACAGGACACAGGTGATGTTACATGGTGGGTGTACAGGACACAGGTGATGTTATGTGGTGGGTGTGCAGGACACAAGTGATGTTACGTGGTGGTTGTGCAGGACACAGCTGATGTTACGTGGTGGTTGTGCAGGACACAGGTGATGTTACGTGGTGCGTGTGCAGGACACAGGTGATGTTACGTGGTGGGTGTGCAGGACACAGGTAATGTTACGTGGTGGGTGTGCAGGACACAGGTGATGTTACGTGGTTGGTGTGCAGGAGACACGTAATGTTACGTGGTGGGTGTGCAGGACACACATGATGTTACGTGGTGGTTGTGCAGGACACAGGGGATGTTACGTGGTGGTTTTACAGGACACAGGTGATGTTACATGGTGGTTGTGCAGGACACAGGTGATGTTACGTGGTGGTTTTACAGGACACAGGTGATGTTATGTGGTGGTTGTGCAGGACACAGGGGATGTTATGTGGGGGGTCTGCAGTACACACAGATGATATTACGTGGTGGTTGATCGGAACCCTCCCATGAGCCCCCACGGCCATGCGCAGAAGGATGCCAGAGGGACTTCTGGGTATTAAACCCGAAAGTCCCTCTGTCCGGCAGCATTTTCGGGAGAGCTGTTCTTTGCGATTTTCTTGGTACATACTGCGGTAATGAACCGTGGTATGTACCCGAAGACAGATGGGATACACCGCATCGCTAATGCGATGCTTAGTACATCTCGCCCTAAGGAAGAGATGTACTATACCGTGGAGAGTGATAAAGTGGAGGGAGATAAAAGTACCAACTAACCAGCTCCTAACTGTCATTTTTCAAACACTGGGCCTCATTCCGAACCGCTCGTAAGCGGCCGCTCGTTCGCTCCGAGCGATGTTCGCACATCTGTGCATGCGTATGGGTCATAATGCGCATGCGCCAACCAGTCATTGCGGTCGGAAATTGTGCGCTCGCAAAATAGCGAGTGCCTGCTAGTTTGAGTGACAAGATGAGGTGTTTGTGGGTGGTAACAGGGGAAGTTGCTTGAAAACGGGGAGTGGAGATCCGAACGCAGGTGTGCCAAACGGTCAAAACGGGCGTTTTAAGGGTGTGCATAATTAACAAAGCGGCGTCATCGGCCACGTCACTTGGTTGTCTCTTAGCCTGAACTGCTCGCATGATTGCGGTAGGAAAATCGAACCACAAGCACTGCGAGCAGTTCAGACGCCTTTCGATGTACTCGATTAATCTAATAAATAGCGGAGATGACGTAGGATGCGAACGGCCAGGGGGCGTCTTTACAAAATAGCGAGCGCATGTTTCGTTCGCTCGCTCAGACATAGAGGCGTCAACAGACCGCAAAGAGCGAGCGCTCAATTTAAATAGCCGCCCCCTTTCTCTGAACGACCGTTCGCAAATAGTGTCCGGCTCTGAGTCAGGCCCACAGCCTGTAACATGGCAGTTAGGAGCTGATTGGTTGGTACCTTATTTCCATCCACTTTATCTCTCCCCAAGGCTTAGTACATCTCCAATGAGGTACCTTGTTGTTATTTAAAGTAGAACATTATGTAGTGATGCTGTCTGTAGAGAATAAAGAACTAATATAAAAATATCCATATAGACAATTTAAAGAATACAAAAAAAAGCAAACATGCAGAAATGGTTTATGACTTCTTATTATGCTATTTAATTCCACCACTCTTAAAGAATATCCCTTTATATCTTAACCCTTATATAACAATGTAATTGTATTTGATTGTTTAATATGAATAAAAACAGCTACTGTAAAGCCAATTATGATTAGAGGAAATAAGGATGCACATGATTGATATTTAAAAGTAATTTTCAAGGATAAATTTTCCTTCTGGAAAGTCTGACCTTGGTTCCAATCTGAATGGGCTCTTTTGATAATGCTCTGGAACGTTATTCATAGCATAGTCTTTATATTTGCAACAGGGGATCTTTATTCCTTTGTAAATCATATTAAACAAAATAAATATATGGGGTAATCTTTACTTTAGTCTAAGGTTGAAACAGAAGAAGTGGCTCAGTCCTGTTGCATGAAGTTCTGATGTACAGAGATACACAGTGTAATCTAAGCACAGCCTACTTCCAGGGCCGGATAAAGGTCTGTGGGAGCCCCTGGGCAACAAACATGTGGGGGCCCTTATTAAATGTGACGAACTGGGGGTATGCGCAATGGAGACCTCAGTAGTGTTAGTGCCCACAGTAGTGGTGCCCTTTATGCAGTGCACCCAATAGTAGTGCCCCCTATGCAATTCTCCCATTAGTAGTGCCCCCAGTAGTCATGCCCCCTGTAGTTATGCCCCAAGTAGTAATGCCCCCTGTGGTAGTGTCCCAAATAGTAATGCCCCCTGTATAAATACCCTCAGTAGTAATACCACTGTAGTTGTGCCCCCAATAGTCATGCCACCTGTGTGTGCCCAATAGTAATGCCCCCTGTCTAAATATCCTCAGTAGTAATACCCTCTATAGTTGTGCCCCCAGTAGTCATGGCCCCTGTGGTAGTGGCCCCAGTAGTCATGTGCCCTGTAGTAGTACCCTCTGTATAAATGCCCCCAGTAGTAATGCTCCCCCCCAAGTAATGCCCCAGAAGTAATGCTCCCCCCCCGAGTAATGCCCCCAGTAGTAATGCTCCCCCCTGAGTAATTAATGCCCCAGTAGTAATGCTCCCCCCCAAGTAATGCCCCCAGTAGTAATGCTCCCCCCGAGCAATACCCCCAGTAGTAATGCTCACCCCCCCCCCGAGTAATGCCCCCAGTACAATAGCCGCTTGCACTAAAAAAAAGAAAAAGAAAAAAAAAGAGCTATTACTTACCTTTAGCCCCGCTCCACGTCGCTCGGCTGCTGCTCTGCACCATGGGAGACGTCGACGTCTCTCTCATAGTGCATCGGAGCCTGGAGCCCTCCAGTCCAGTCTCCGGCTCTGGCTGTCGCTGCGGGGAGTGAGCCGGGCGCCCGCTGGTTACAATCAGCGGGCGTCTGGCAAATGGTGCCTCCCTGCGGCTCCGGGGTTAGGTTGGCCGGAGGAGGAGGAACTGGTTCCGTCTCCTCCGGTTCACTTTAACCCCTTGAGGTGTGGGGGCCCTTCAGGTGTGGGGGCCCAGGGACGATCGCCTCTGTCGCCCCCCCGTTAATACGGCCCTGCCTACTTCTAATCCAGAGGTTCCCAAACTCCGTTCTTAAGGCACCCTAACCATCCAGGTCTTAAGGATAACCATGCTTGGGTACAGGTGACTTTGGTGTCTATTTACTAAGCCTTGGATGGAGATAATGGGAACGGAAATAAAGTCCCAACCAATCAACTCCTAACTGCTATGTCACAGGCTATGTTTGAAAAATGACAGCTAGGAACTGATTGGCTGGTACTTTATCTCTCTCCACTTTATCCAAGGCTTAGTAAATAGAACCCCTAATTAGTGCCTCAGTCTTTTGATTTAACCATCTGCGTTTAACCCTGGATATCCTTAAAACCTGGACTGTTAGGGTGCCTTTACAGAGTTTGGGAACCTCTGTACTAATCAATAGACCCACTTTATCTGCTAGCCTTTCATTCTAGACATTCGTGTAAAGCAGGAGTTCCCAACCACGGTCCTCAAGGTGCACTAACAGACTGTGAGATCGCTGCGATACCAGAGTCACAAAGAAGGAGGACCTAATATGGAAATATTACTCCTGCTTGGACAGTCTCATGTCTCCCACCTCTAGCATAAATGCATAAACACACCAGTAACATAACTAAGTGTTAGCTCATACCGAAAAAAATTAAAATTAAAGGCAGTATGACTGAAGCAAAGCGCCGTATACCAGTTAAGAGAGACGTTTTGTTTGTTCATTCTGTGAATGTCGGACATTTCAATATATCATACATGATTACCCTCCCAGAATTCGCGAGAGGCTCACAATTTTTTGAGTAACCCCCCGCATCCCCGGAAGGGTAGGCGCTTCTCCCGTATTCTGCCCACTTCCTAATGAAGAGGGGAGAATTTCCGCAGCGATCGCGAGTCTCTCTGTGCAGGGGGCGGGGCTTAATTACACAATTCTTCATCATTTGCGTCATTTGGCCCCACCCCTATTTAAATTCGAGCCAATTGTGGCACTTTGTCGTGAGGGGGCAGGCTTAATGATGCAAATCATCAAGCTCCGCCCCCTGTCACCACCCTTCTGCTTCTCTTACCCGGCTTCTCCTGGGAAGAGGAAAAAAAAGGTAGGTAAGTATGTAATATATATAAAATATATATAAATGGATTTATAGTAAAAGCTTTAATACAGTGAAAACTAAAGCTGGGTACACACTTGCCGACGTGTACCTGGGCAATATGTCGGCGTGACGGGACCGCCGGTATACATTGAGCGATGCAATGAACGACAGAACGAACCCTCGTTCCATCCCTCATTACCTGCAACCGCGCCATATGCAATATCGTCCGGCTGTGCGTGCAGCACGGCCGACCGAGTGATATCTCATACGACAGCAGGAGTGCACAGGAACTCCGAACACACTATGCGATCCATACGATTTGTCGTTCCGATCCGGGTATGGAACGATAGATTGTACAATGGATCGCATAGTGTATACCCAACTTTATGAATATGTTTTTTTTTTTTTTGTTAAATTAGACCCTGAGATAATGTTCATACCGTTTATCTTTCTGTTACCATTTAATTTTTTTTTTTTGGACCTGGACCAGTAAAACATCTTCGTAGTCGTCATGGTTACATCATCAGTAGTTTATAAATTCTCCGTCAGGGGAGGAGGAGTAAGTGCAGAATCTATCTCCTTGTTCAGGGGCAAATAGAAGTTATAGAAGGAGAAACAGAGAACAAGCTGCAACCGCTGAAACACTATCTAGTATTTCAACTTTTAGAAATCAATAAATCCAAGCATGAAAGTATAATGAGAGAAGAGAGTAGGATTGTCTGGTAATGAAATATCAGCCGAGCCCTGCCATGTTTGCCATTGATCCCTGGATTGATAGACAGCGGCAGGAAGAGTCAATAGCTGCTGCACAATCAAAATGATTCTCTCATTTTTACAATCAACTTCATCTGCCACAGATTATTTGTTACTTAAGACAGGATGAGCCAAAGCCCCCTTGTAATACGTTACAATAAAATATTCAACACGCAGATGAGCCGGCCAGTGTTGTCGTATCATGAAGAGTCATTTGGGTACGTGTCATGAGTCTGTTCATTTTGACACAATAATTGGAGCGCACCGGAGCTTCCTATGACACATTTTACATCAAAATATTTGGTGGTGAATAATCATCTGCACATTGGCCCTCATTCAGAGCCGCTCGTTAGCGGCAGTACGCTCGTTCCGAGCGATGTTTGCACATCTGCGCATGCGTACGGTTTTTAGTACGCATGCGCGAACCAGTCAGTGCGGCCAAAAATCGTTTGTACGCTATATAGCGAGTGCCTGCTATTTTGAGTGACAGAATGAGGCGTATGTGGGTGGTAACAGGGGAAGGTGCTTGAAAATGGGGAGTGGAGATCCGAACGCAGGCGTGCTTAAAGGTCAAAACGGGCGTATTATGGGTGTGCATAATTAATTCAGCAGCGTCATTGACCACGTCACTGGGTTATTTTATAGCCAGAACTGCTCGCAAATTTGTGGTAGCAAACACCAACCACAAGAATAGCGAGCAGTTCATACGCTGGTCGATGTACTCGATTAATCTAATAAATAGCGGACATGACGTAGGATGTGAGCGGCCAGGGGGCGTTTTTAACAAATAAACGAGCGTATGTTTTGCTCGCTCGTTCAGACTTAGAGGCGTGAACAGACTACAATTTGCGAACGGATCATTTGAATAGCCACCCCTTGTTTTTGAACTAACGACCGCAAATAGCGAACGGCTCTGAATCAGGCCCATTATTCGTTCAATGTCCTTCACAAAATTAAACTTTACAGGCATTTTAGGTGTGATGGATTAGGATCAAGACACCGGAAAAAAAACAAACATATAAGTCTTTGGCCCTCATTCAGAGCCGTTCGCTATTTGCGGTCGTTCGTTTTCTAAAAAGGGGTGGCTATTCTAATGAACCGTTCGCACTTTGCGGACTGTTCACGCCTCTAAGTCTGAACGAGCGAGCAAAACATGCGAACGTAACTTTGAAAAATACGCCCCCTGGCCGCTCGCACCATACGTCATGTCCGCTATTTATTAGATTAATCGAGTACATCGACCAGCGTATGAACTGCTCGCTATTCTTGGGGCTGGTTTTTTCAACCACTATTTTGCGAGCAGTTCTGAGTTAAAAAAAACCAAGTGACGTGGTCAATGACGCTGCTGGATTAATTATGCACTCCCTTAAAACGCCCGTTTTGACCTTTAAGCACGCCTGCGATCGGATTTCCACTCCCCGTTTTCAAGCACCTTCCCCTGTTACCACCCACATACGTCTCATTCTGTCACTCAAAATAGCAGGCATTCGCTATTTTGCGAACACATGAATTTCGGCCGCACTGACTGGTTTGCGCATGCGTATTACGATCCGTACGCATGCGCAGTTGGGCAAACATCGCTCGGAGCGAACGAGCTGCCGCTTACGAGTGGCTCTGAATCAGGCCCTTTATCTCTTGCACATTTAGATGCTCACAGTCTTGAAGTGGATAGGAAGGAGTAACGTGTAGCCAAAAATGATCATCTGACTGTTCACAGCAGCACAGATTATTTCAGGAGATACATTTGCTGTTCTTGTAGGAGCAGTGACTTGTCCACTTATGTGATTGTAAGACAGTGGATGAGTGGACTTGCACAACACCATAAATGGGCATTGCTAACCCAGCATTGGTGGACCTCCCTCACCTCCAGGCCGATAGTGGCTACACACCCTGATTTGGGGTAGTTTCACCACTGATCTGCTTCCTGTGTATGAATAAACCAATCTACACATTTTGTGCAAAGCAAGTCTGAAAATCGGTCTGTCACTCTGTCTCCGCCGTGTCGGAGAAGCACCTAACTCCTAAAACCTGCTACAGTGTAATGAGGGAGAGCATGGCGGAAGTAATCAGGGCGATAGCAGGGTGATAATGCACCCTGGCCAGGCTCCAACCTCTGCCAATGTGATGTCATGACGAAGTGCCACCAGGACTAGGAAGAAGCTGGGAACCTAGAGCATCTTAAGAACGATTGGAGCGGCTCTCTCGGCTGCAGGCACTCTGCAAGCCAAATGCATGTGCCAGGAAGCAGTGCCCTGGGGAGCAGCACTAATCACACACCCCTGGTTACGTGGCGAATTTCCCATTAGGCACATGAGGCATGTGTCTAGGGGCACTACTCGTTAAGCGGCGGCACTTGGACACGTCAGTCCTAAATTTCCCAGTAACTACAAAATATTTCCACTGTTTTGTTTCATACTCCAACCTTAGTACAGTGTGGACATGCAGGACATGTGCAGACTGCCCCTGTAAGCTGTCCTAGGCATATATAATTAAAAATAAAATTAAATAGGGATGTAGCCCGCATCCCGGCGTGCGGGATGCCGATGACCAAAATACCAGCGCCGAAATCCCGACTGCTTTAGTATCTCGGCACCAGAATCCTGCCCGGCGGCATCACGAAGGTAAGTGTCGGGCGTTAGGGGGACAGTTAGGGTGCAGGGTTAGGGTTAGGCATTAGGGGGAGGGTTAGGGTTAGGCACTAGGGGGGAGGTTAGGTTTGGGCACCGGGAAGGGAGTGTTAGGTATAGGGTGCGGGGAAAGGGAGGTTAGGTTTAGGCACTAGGGGTGAGGTTAGGTTTAGGCACCGGGAAGGGAGTGTTAGGTATAGGGTGTGGGGAGGGAGAGGTTAGGTTTAGGCAGTAGGGGAGGAGGCTAGGGTTAGGCACTGGGGATGGAGGTTTAGGGGTAAGGGTTAGACTTACCTTCTTACCTTATGGGTGTCGGGATTCTGACCAGCGGCATTCCGACAGCCAGGATCTCATACCCAACCCAATTAAATATCATAGTTCATGGCTTGTTTTTATTAGTATATTACATTCAACTGCCAAACTCCAAATGAGGTCTTATAATCAAACAATGAAGATTATAAATTGGGAGGCGGCCGTTAATGTTGTGCCTACTGGCACCCGACCCTTGAATCCGCCTACACACTAGAACTATGGATCTCAGTCAGACCCACTCGCAAGCGCCTATGGGCTCACAAGCGGGTCGATGTTGAGGCCCTGCACACTCGCTCCGGGGCGCACAGTGCGCCCCGGAGCGAGTGAGAAATTCTCTTGTCCCGGGGCTCACTACAAAAGGGGTGGCTGTCGATGATGAACGACAGCTCGATACGTTTTGTAGGGTGGGCGGGGGGGTGGCTGGCCAAACGGAGGCGTTCCCGACGGATTGTCTGCCATTTGGGGGCGGCCCCACTGACATCACAAGTGATGTCAGTGGTGGGCTTCCGGCTCTATTAGAGCTTAAAGCTCACTGGGGCTTGCGGCAGACGAGACACTACAACAAGGGTCTCGTCGCAAGCCCCGATGGTCGCGATGGTCTTGACCATCGCGACCATCAACCTGGCTGCTCGCTAAAGCTGTGGGTGGTAACCTACAGCCTAGCGAGCGGCCAGAAGCCGGGTCGGAAAATAAATAGAGCCGCCCTCATTCAAAGCGATCGCTCGCATTTTGCGAGCGCCTCTGAATGAGGTCCTATGTGTAGCCGGCCAAACCGACGGGCAACGGGACCCCGCATCGTGCCGTGCCTACACACTTGCACTCGGCATTATGTCATTGATAGCGATATCTTCTGATTAAACCAGCAGCAGGGCCGACCAGAAGATGTCGCCCGCGACCGTGGGAGCGTGGAAATCAGCCATATACTGTACACTGAACAAATCGACAAATTGGGCCGATATAAGTTAGGTGTGTTACAAAGCAGTTAGATTAGATTATTCAGCTCAACAATACACAGGCTTTACTAGTACAGTAGTATCCCTAAAGCGCTTAGCCCAGGCCCTGTATCATTATCATCATCTTCATAGTTTATTTATAAGGCAGCACAAAAGTCTGCAGCTCCCAACATAATGATAAAACAGCAGTGCTGGATGGGAATCGTGTACATTCATCGGTCTGATAGGTGAATACCGAACACCAAGAGCTGAGCAAATAAATTGGTTTAGCAAAATATAATGACAGCCACTATGGTGGTTTAGTAACAGAATAATGACAGCAACCACTGTGGTTTAGTAACAAGATAATGATAGTAACCACAGTGGTTTATAAACAGAATAATTAAAGTAAATTCTTTAGTATCAAAATAATGAAAATAACCTCAGTGGTTTAGTGACAGTAGTAGGAATAGGATGTAGTTCATATCCCGGGATGCCAGTGCTCAGAATGGCGGTGCCGGAATCCCGAAACCAGTCAGTATCCTGGCGCCAGCATCTTGACCCCTTGCATCCCGATGATAAGTATTGGGGTTAGTGGGAGGGTTAGGCACAGAGGGGTTAGGTTTAGGCTGCGGGGGGAGGAGGGTTAGTGTTAGGCTACGGGGAGGGATGGTCAGGTTTAGGGGTAGGGTCAGAGTTAGGGTTAGGGTAAGGATACTTAGCTGCAGGTATCAGTATCCTAACCCTGGTGGGATGCCAGCGTCGGGATTCTGGCCACCGGCATGTTGAGCGCTGGCGTCCCATACACAACCCGTGGGAATAACCCCAGTGGTTTAGTAAGAGAATACTAGGAGTAACGAGATGCAGTCATTATGTCCACATTTGCCATGTCGAAAAATGTATGACATTGTTGAAATGTTAACATTGAACATGTCGGCATCTGCAGAATGAACGATGGCGATCCCAGCACTGCAACGGAAATGCAGCTGGGGGGTGTCATACATCTAATTTGCATATCAGCAAGGACGTAATTGCAAATCTGCCTGCGTGCACTACACACTACGGTATATGCCTACGTGCAGCTTTGCAATTGCGATCCTTGCAGAATCACCCCCTTAAATCGGATCAGGAACAGCTAAGGTCGCCAAGCACTGGTTTCCGATGTCCATCCCTTATTCTGAGAGAGTAGGCAATTATACATTGATGTCACATTATTGCTGTCAGAGCTAGTACATGGGACGGTCTCACTCTCATTAATAATCATTCATATTATTGTTTATATACGTCCGGATGACATGTAACAGGGAATAGAAGAATAATGGGGCTACTGCTACTCCTGTAATGCAGAATAAATGTAATATATGTTTTCTTTCATGCTGCCTGTTCAGGTATCATTTAAATGTCTAGTTATGTACAGGTCGTGATCCATGACCTCTGAGATATATTTCTGCTATAACAAGCCTTTATATACGGACAGCGTTTTCACTGCTATTCAAAGCCAACGCTTTCGCTGTAATGTTTAGTTCTTTTCAATCCTTCAGTTTTCGAAAATGGAATTCCTATTGAAGTGCGCTCCTTCACAGGAATATTATATTCCAGCAGTAACTGCACAATGCAGAGTTTAAGCAGGCAAAGAGTGGCTGAACATACAGTAGATGTTTGACTGCAACAGCTAAGAGCATTATCCATGTCCTCCTATTAGCGATAACAAGGAGATACTCCAATACTTGACTATGTTAATTCACATCGTTGCTGCA
This sequence comes from Taudactylus pleione, assembly GCA_031769625.1. Taxonomy (NCBI): domain Eukaryota; kingdom Metazoa; phylum Chordata; class Amphibia; order Anura; family Myobatrachidae; genus Taudactylus; species Taudactylus pleione. The sequence goes on from JAUIMM010000710.1 coordinate 2,473,272, forward strand.
GGGTGCAGACAGCTGTGACGTTATACAGACAGATCTGACCCTTTATTTTTAGGGTATAGCTTTAACTGCAAGTCTACAGGAATGATTTAACCTTTGTCTGCAGATGTTTAATAAAAATGTAATTATAGTGATCTTATGGTGTCTGAACATATATTGACCATTAGATCTGTCCGTTTCAAAACATTATAGTTAATCTTTTTCTGCTTCTCTTTACCTGTTGTGTTAACAAATACCGTACAGCAATTTCGAGATTACTAGTAAGAAATCCAGCATTGCCCTTTTTTTTTTCTTAAATAGCAAGTTGAGTACCTTCTAATCATGTATCTAATAGTCCTTTTTGTTACTGTAGATGCCTTACACAAATCATTATATCCTTTTCAAAATCTCTCTGGAGGGAACTGGTATGGCTGTTAGACACAGATTCACAACTCAGCATGTCATGTGATGGCAGAGGCAAGAGACAGAGGAAGAGGTCATCACAGTACAATTGGAGCCCAGAGGAGCATTTCAAAGCCTCGCTGCTTGCAATATCTTATATTATGTTACTTTACTTGCTGTGATAATCCATAGTAGAAATATAAATCATTAATGGTACAGTAAATTAAGATTAATTTTATTGCCTTCTACAGATATATATATATATATATATATATATATTACAACTAACGCCCTTATTTTGTGCTTAAAGATAAAAGCAGCACCTCTAATTGAACCCCTGTTAGTGGGAACAAAAATAAAACACACACAAATAAATTTAGAGGGCGCATACACCAATAAATCTTATTTGTAAAAGGTAAGTCCTCAGCAATATGAATATTGCACCATTAAAAAGTCCAATAAAGATGTAATCTTGGATTTCTTAGGTTCTCCTTTCTCAACTTTATTCAGAGGTAGACTTCCAAACACTTGATAGGTGAATCCATAAATCCTAACTGGATTTTCTAAAAAAGACCCTCTCACCAAAAGAACACCCAAAAAATGGCCCAACGGCCAACCATTAGATAAAATAAACAAATAATTTGACAAATATTTTATTAAAATGTTTTATGAAATAAAGTTTTGTAACATAAAATGCTTACACAATAATTGTCTTAACATAGTGAGATGATGACAATTTTCTCTGCCATTACCCTTAATGGGCCAGATTTTAAAGCAGAATCCTCCCTTCTAATCAAAGAATAACACCCGACGAGTTTCGTCTCATAGGACTTCTTCAGGGGTTTTTGACAATCTGGAGGTTATGTAAGAACCACAAAAGAACTTGCAAACTGTATCCTTAAAATTGGACAAGCTGTGCTTTCAATATGTGATGTGCTCTAGTCCCAGTCCAAAAGCTGCAATCATATATATATATATATATATATATACATTCAATCGATACATCGAAGATAGTATCAAAAAGAGGTCACTCACCAGACTTGACACAGCAAAGTTCCAAAAAAGAGGTTTTTCTTTAATTCCTTAGAGTCACAAATGGTTGCAAAGCAATTGTGTTGACGTTTCGGACCACCTGAGGGTCCTTTCTCAAGACAAGCAATCCAAATTCAGCAAGTACAGCACAACCAATGTCCACCATCAATAAAAGAGAAACAGCAACCACACGTGCAGATTCTCGATAATCGGGAATCTGCTTCAGCATTGCACATATGTGCAATGCTGTATTAATCCACAAACTGAATGGGTGTTAATTGATTGCTGGCCCATATACAGTTAGCTCCGCTTATCTGGGATTTTTGGGGGGTCTTCTGAGACCTGAAAAGAAATCCCAGTTACCTGTGCAGTTATTGGGTGACACCTGCCAGTTAACGCACAGGTCCATTAACCTATGACGGATCCTGTGTATTAACAACCGATAAACCATGTTTAACGTGCATTAACAAGTTTATCGGGCAAATGGGGAGGCTAATTGAATAGCCCCTGGCATTAAAGCCTGAGGCTACCTCCCGTTATTACCCGCGGGTAATTGAAATCCCCATTAATATGCTCTTATTTTTAATATTAAATTGCTATTTAAAACTATGTTGTGCATTCAGTTTTGCATATCAAAAATATATTTCTTGGTAGAGAACCTAAAAAGTATCTACAGTAATGACACAATTTGACTGTAAGCATCACCCCAGCACCTGGTGGGAAGTCTATTAGCTGTAACGTGCCTTTAGTGTATTTTGTATGTCACTCTACAGGTACAGCAGGTGACTATAGAGAATGTTGTTCTTTGTATAAAAAAAAGATGGTGCAAAGGCCAAGTCTTCAAATCATGACTGCAAACTGAGACTTCCCTGGCAGATAGGAATGGAAGCAGAAAATAGTTCGTAATCCATTACCGGAGCAGTCAAGCTTGTGCAACTGCATATCATGGATGACTGTGTCAAAAAACCTTTGCAGAATCTAGAAAAATGGGCCAGTTAATTATCTGTACTCCATTGCACAATGTGCCTCATTACATAGTATTAGCTGTGCAGTGGATAAGGTGGAAGTTTCACTCTCGCTAACCACATATATTATATTATGATTTGTAGGCAGGTTCTACTGATATAATAATGTGGAGAGAATGCTGGAAGGATGGCATGCTCTATTCTATTCTGACTCTTAGGACTAAGGAAATATACACAATAAAGGTAAATTGAACAGAGAAAGAAAATAAAAGATGCATAGGACCTCATCCAAAGTTTGACATAAATGCAAGTTGCTGTTTTAGTTTGGCTCTTTTTATTGTGCACGTACTGTACAGAGCCTGATTCCCAGTGCCAGATTAAGCCTTTGGGGGACCCAGGACGGAGTTCGAATCCCGGCAGCGGCAGGCCAACAAAACAGCAGGGCCCGGCAGCACTGGAAATCCTGATCGTCCTAAGGTAAGTATCTACTAACCTAACCCCCCTAACCCTAACCCACCATAGGAGTGCCTAACCCTAACCTCCCCATATGTGCCTAAGCCTAATCCCCCCTCTAAGTGCCTAACTCTAACCCCCCCCTTCCCCGCTGCCTAAACCTAAGTCCCCCGGGGGGGTGCCTAACCTTAACCTCCCCCCGGGGGTGTCTAACCCTAACCCTCCCTCCCCCTAGCCTAACCCTAACCCTCCTGGGGGGTTGCCTAACCCTTAGTCCCCCCCGGGAGCCCTAAACCCAACCCTCCCCCCCGCGGCTGTTCGCTGGCGGCACCCGGCATCCCTTCATTCGGGATGCCGGGCGCCGGTCTCCCGGCGTCGGAAAAATTACAGGCGTCTAGATTTAGACACCTGTCATTTAACCCTCACCGGGATAATGCAGTCGGCAAGCCGGCTGTCGGGCTTACGGCAGCCGGCTTCCCGAATGCATCCCCCCAGGGCACATAAGACAGGGGGGTCCATCCCCACTCCTCCGGACTCCTCCTCTTGTCAGCACCGTCCCCACTTGTCGTCCGGCCCACCTCCACTCGTCATTCCGTATTTGCCCCCACACGTCTGTCCCTTAAAGAATGCACGGGACTGCACAGTGAAGCAGTGTGCTATGGCTGGGAGGGGAGAGGGCTGAGAGAGGGGGGCCTGGGGCAATGTGCCTCCATGCCCCTCCACACAACCCAGCTCTGCTGATTCAGAGTCGGACGTATCTATAGATACAGATGCATTTCGTGATTTTTAGCCAACTGCACATGCACAAATAAGAGAAAATGGGGTCTCCGTATTTGTACAATGGCGGCTATTACCCCCCCCAGTAAAATCCACCACCCTCAGGTATTGACTAGCAGTGGTAGTTACTTCTCATTGTTTTCTCCCCTCTGGGACTGCAATAGCAGAAAAAATGCGTCCCATGGGAAGCCACTCCCCTGCTATTACTTCAGCCCTATCTAGCTTCTAGTGGCTGCAGCTCATGCAGCCCCTAAAAGCCAGCCTGTCTGCTAGCAGCTCTGGACTTAAGCCATGTCCCCTTATTTGGACTCCACTTCCCGGTGACATTAGTGGTCAATCACTGGGACAGCAGGGAGGAGAAGGCTGCATAGACTGCAGCCTGTGATGTGCAGACCCCCCCCCCCCCGGCCAGACAGGTCCTGTGCCATCACTGTATATGTACCATGATGCATCCGCACTTGCAAATAGTTTGGTTCAAGCCACATATCGAGTGCACAGAGCCTATAGAGCAATGGGTGTTTCCAGGAGGTAATGGGGCAGTCACCATGTAATTACAATGAACTGTTACGACTAGTGGGAGACTCATAGAAGTGTCATAGGCTAGTAAGCTGACTTCTTAGCTCAATAATAGCGTGTGGATGGAGATGGGACATCTATTTCACCTGGGTCTTTTGCACCTTAGCATGGGGCAGGTACAAGACCAGATACTAATGATGATGAATGCGGATGGAAAAACAGTGGCTGGGATGGGCTCCACATACAGTACAGTGACACAGATTTTCAGTATACACGGGATGATTTCTCGCACCATAAGGATTTACTCTAAAGTAAGTCGCCGTGGCCGTACAGAAAAGCGGCGCGGATGCATCCGAACTAGGACCGCAGGACATACAGTACAGTAAGGGTGCACCAACGCGAAATTGCGGCCAAAATGGGTTCTGAAAAAACTGCAAATGCACCTGTATGAAGGGACAATGGTGAAATGCATCTAGGCAAAGATTACAGTGTAGTGAGCAAAGTATGTTTCCTATACTGTTTGGAAGGGGAAGGCTGCGCATATGGTTATTAGTCTGTACCTTAAAAAACAAAAAGTGATACTTGGGTACTTGTAATCTACACTTTCCTGCCATTTATTGTAATATGCAGTTGTGTACTATGGGCCTGATTCAGAGATGGACGCTAACGCCATCGCAGTTGCGATTTCATACGAAATGCAGCTGCGAAAATATGCTAATTGTTGCAAATATCTCCTGAGCATATAGACGCCCACTGCTGTCATCTTAGCTGCATACAACGTCGCTTACCTGCGTAAGTATCGGTAACATCATTGGACATTGAGCGCCCATCTTGTCCTTGTCGCAGGTTTGGCCAGTCGCAGGCTCGGCAGCTCTCCTGACATGTAGAGGGCTCTCGTGCTGTGTATGCAATGGCTAATTTATACACATGAAATGGCGTTCAAACGGTCAGACATGCCTGCGTTTTTCTGACCACCCTTCCATCACCATCCACAAATGCTGACAACCTGTCACTCACTGTGTGAATGGATCCTCTGTGCGTCCGTCATCGCAATGCAATGGCTGTGTACGTCCAGTGCGGCTTTTACACGTGCGCAATGGCAAACAATCGATCTATCTGCGTAAATATCAGCGTTTCATAAATCCCTGAAACAGACCCTATGTTTTGGAGTAGTTGTTTCTCACAGTTTGGCCACAACCCCTGTCATATTCCTGGTGCATTTGCATCCACACTTGCCGATGCCGGCGACGATGGCGGGGAGGGGGGGGGCAGGCCATGCTGCATTCGGCAGCATGGCATCGTTAACGATATCCCCAGATTGAGCTGCATGTACAGACAACTGGGGATATCGTTAACGACCCTTGGGAGCGCGCATCGTTCGTCGTTCAGTTCATACACACTGGACGATTTGAACGATATATCGTTCAACAATATCGTTATCGTTCATATCGTTCGTAATAATCGTCCAGTTTGTATGCACCCTTAGTCGCACCTCGCATCTGCAGCCAGCTCAGAATAAAATTGCCTGGTAACCCAGCTCTCAGAAAGCTCAGGATCAGTATAAATATTTTACAGTCCTTTGAAATGGGAAATGTAAATGTAAGCACAAGTGATTACGAACATCTATAAGTATAATTTAGCAACATATACATCATACCTGTCCTCTTAGGATTGGCTACGATGACTTGAAGTGAGCTAGCTAATTATAAATATTGTATGCTTCCTCTAGCATTTGGGATTTGTATACATATATTCAGTGTTTGTCGATGTTGTAAAACACCTTTGTCGAATTGAAGTATAATTAGATTTTTTTAAGATATTTTATTTAAATTGAAATCAATGACTATGTTGAGTATGTACACGATGGACTAAAATACAAGGCTGGACCGAGAAACTGTTGAATGTTAATTGAACAGTTAACGTCTTTCTCTAGCTTTCTAACTGTATCAGTGTTAATCTGACCAAAAAGATAATTGTGTATTAATTGTATATGACTCGGGAGACCAAAAGCAGCCCAGTAATATTAATGTCTGACTATAATTACATCAGTATACTACTTTGTGAGTGTTTCCAGCTCTTGAATGTTAAGCTTCACATTAGAACTGACAACTAAAATTCAAATGATGAAATATTTCCATTGTTTCAAATATGATAAATGGGCTTCAAATGTTATCTCGGAATGGAAAGTTTCAGCCATATCATAAAAAGAAAATATATTTCTCCTGCATATATTAATCCCAATCATTTCAAAGTTTTTAAGTATTTTTTTTTCTAAATCTATTAGCACAGAATGGTAAAATAATGAATACTACAGGAGACAGACAATGCTGCCAGTTTAACCTTTAGAAGTTGATGTCCAACCAGATTACAAATGATATGTTAAATTGCTCTCATGTTCCAGCAGCAATACACCAGAGGTCCGATGTCTGGGGAAAGGGGGGGCAGGCGTGTATCAAACCTTCAAGTTGCCAAGTTACCCATAGCAATGAATAATCTTCTAACTTTCATTTTATAGAATGTACTTGATAAATGCTAGCTTGTAACTGATTGATGTTGGCAGCTTTCGATGACAATGGAGGAGATGTATCAAACCTTCTAAAGAGGACAAGTGAAGATGTTGCTTATAGCAACCAATCAGCTTCTAACTAACTAACTAACTAACTAACATTTCTCAAGTACATAACTAGACGTTGAGTGGTTGCTATGGCCAACTTCTTCACCTAAGTACTACTCCCTTCTCAGCACATTATGGTTCATTCTACAAGAGCACATTCTACCACATGTACTGTACATTCTACCAGAGGTACTGTACATTCCTCAAGAGATACATTCTACAATAGCTACTTTCTACATTCTACAAGAGATACATTCTACCAGAGGTACTGTACATTCTACCAAAGGTACTGTACATTGTACAAGAGGTGCATTCTACATTCTACAAGAGGTACATTCTATAACAGCTACATTCTACAATAGCTACATTCTATATTCTACAAGAGGTACATTCTACAAGAGATACATTCTACAATAGTTACATTCTATATTCTACAAGAGGCAGGGGCGTATCTATAATGGGTGCAGGGTTTGCGGGGAACACGAGCCCCTGGGTCCAGGGGGGCCCCGCACCGCACACCCTGTACCCATAATAATACCTCTCCAGAGTCCCACATCGGCGCAGGCGTCAGGCGCTGCAAAACAACTGGAAAATGGCCATGGTAGCCATTTTCCCATCGTTTGCGAATGCGCAGTACAGGGAAAATGGGCACCGCGGCCATTTTCCCGGTTACCTGTGCATACACTATAAACTCTGGGCACACTCTAGTGCCCAGAGTCTACAACTCCAGCGCTGGCCGCATACAACTCAGTGCGCTGCTGGCCCATTGGCGAGAGGAGTGGGCCCGTGTCGAAGACTGCACAGGGGCCCCCTCCTCTCTAGAAACGCCCCTGACAAGAGGTACATTCTACAACAGCTACATTCTATATTCTACCAGAGCTACATTCTACAAGATCTACAATCTGCAAGTGCTACATTCTACAGAGGTTGGTGTTGTGTCCATTTGCACTACAATAATATTCACCATTATAATAGTGCCTGAGCAACACCTGAATGGCATTGTCCATCTTCTACTGGTAATCTGAGGGAGGGGGTTAACAAATAATATTTACTATGGACCAACATAGATTTTAAAAAGTAATGGAACGTTCAGTCAGGAAACTTGAGAAATGACATAAGTTAGACCCCAGTTCACCATGCTCGGAGGTACAGTTTGTTGGCCATGAGTTAGTAGCTGAAGAGATTGAATGGAAGGTCATAACATATTGCTACTGTTAAGATCTTAAAAAAAAAAAAATTTAGACTTAATGGTATTTACAGACAAGTCTCTAATTGTATCTTTGCTATGAAAAATGACAGTGGAATTATTATTGATCAATATGCCAGCACATTCATAAATACATTTTAAGTGTTTGAATTGGATTAATCCCCCAATTATTTTTCCAATCTCACTCCACAAATGCAACATTCATTTAAACTGAAACTAGGTCAATTAAAACAGGTTACTTTCATGATTTTTTTCTCATGTGTATGTTCTGTTTCACTATTTATGAACCACAAGAATGCGGACCTGTACATTTTGTTTTAAAACATCCACTTCTTTTGTACTTACCTCTGTGACGTGGGGATATTCCCTCCTGGTAGTGGAACCAAGATTTAGGTAGCTGAAGGCAGCATATGCCTGATGCTACATAAGACTCTGTATATGGGGGTTAGAGAAGCTCATTGGGTTTTTCATGTCAATCTGCCTTATGATTGACAGGCCTAGGCTGGTTAAAACAGCCTATCACAGGTTTGGTGGGGAGGGCTTAGCTCACATACTTAAAAAAGGGGAAGCAGGTTTTACTTCCTCTTTGTGATTTGCAAATTCCCACCCGTCCCTACCCAATTGTTGATGCATTGTTTTTGTTATTTATCTTCTTTCAGCTATATTGTGAGGCGGAAAAGCATTGCTTCTCAGTGGCCCAACAGGGCGCAAGTGGTAGTTGCGGGGCGCCTGCCTTTCCCAGGGCAAGTTGTCTCTGCCCTTAAGGGGGGACCTGGGCTTCTTCCTAGAGGTGGAGCTCAGTAGTACTAAGCCAAATGAAAGGGGGTGTAGCCTATCGTAACTCAGGTTGCGTCAGAGGCCTTCAGGTAGCCTCATTCATAGTTTATTTGTGGGCTAGAGCTCGGAAAGCAATGCTTTTCATTCGCCACCAAAGAGATGTGTATTTAATAAATATTTGTTCAATTTTGATTCCACTTCAGTTGTCCGTGTCTTCATTAAGGTCAATTAAGACAATAACATCTGTGTAAGGATCTAACGCCTCAGGGCATAGAGGGCTTATTTTTTCTTGGCCCCAGTACTATAGGGTTAATGGCAAGGTGTGTAGCATTGTGGCTTCACTCTGCTGAGAATAATAATCATTCATATCACTCTTTACATTTTTCTACTAAAAACATCTTATTTAGCTTCATTTTTGTCTTAATATAACCATGACATTATTTCATGTAATGTTAGTGCTTAGAATATTTTTATGATTATAGATGTGTCCACATACATCTCACTTCCTTGCACATTAAATAGACCTTCTAGTCGTGCCATGCCGTGACTCATTAGTGCAAATCGTCTTTTATGTGACCTTTTACCTTTATATGCATTTTATTTGCACAGCGACGCAAATAGGACGCACAAGCAGCTCCTGCTGATTAAAATGATATGCGTCTTGCCTATATTCTGTGTGTCCATGCGAGTGTAACTGCATGTGAAATGCTACGTTATAATGTCACAGCCGCTAACACTGTAACGAAGCATTTAGCATGAAGGTACAACCAGGAACAGGAAGGTGCAAAGTACATTCCATTAAATATGTGTACTCCTGAATTTTTGGGGAGTCCCCACATACTCTGTGGAGAGTAGGCCAGCCTCGTACGGTAGATCCCACACACTTTCTAATGTAATGGGTGGGATAGGGAGTGCAATGACATAATGCTCAGAGAATTGCATCATCTTGGGTCTGTGGGCCTCATTCAGAGGCGGTCGTAGGATGCAAGCGGTCGCTCAGAAACAGGGCGGTCGCTTGCATCCTGAACGGCCGCCTCTATGTCGGTAGTTAGGCTGTGGGTTAACACCCACAGCTCTAACGACCGCTAAGGGAGATGGTCGCGATGGTCAAGGGTAGGGTCTTGTCAACATTAAGCCCCAGGGAGCTTCCTGCTCTGATCGAGCAGGAAGCTCCCCACTGACATCACTGGTGATATCAGTGGGGCTGCCCCCAAATGGCTAGTGTTCCGGCGGGAACGCCTCCGTTTGGGCAGGCACGCCCCCTGCCCGCCCAGCAAACGGAGCGAGCTGTCAATCAACATCGACAGCTCGCTCCATCTGTTTCAACCCCGCTAACGACGGATCACCCGTCATTAGCAGGGGCTCGCGCATGCACACGATGGAGCCATCTCCGTCGTGCGCATGCCCAGTGGACCAACATCGAGTCGGTTGCGAGCGCTCAGCACTCGCGACCGACTCTGAATAAGGTCCTGTCTCCTCATGGCAAAATGTGTGAACACAAAGAGGGGGTAGAGCACATGTGGTCATTAGGCCCTGCCCCTTCTGTGACTCTTCATTGTGCTGCATCTCCCCTTTGAGACAAAGCTGACTAGTATGAGTAACATGCTGAGTGGGCGCACATAAAATAGGAAATGTATGTAAAGTGCACCATCAACTTATCCTGCAAAGGGAAAACAAAAATATTTTGTTTGGGTGCATTGAAGGAACTTTACTGCAGTGGCGAATCCAGGGGGGGCGATCAGGGCCTCCTGCGATTAGGCCATGCTCCCTTGGCCCAGACGGCTCTTTTCAGGGACAAGTAGTAGGTTACTGCTGGGGTATGTGTGGGAATATATATATATATATATATATATATAGTAAGACGGTGGGAGATGGCACTCCAAGGCCAATAAATAAATGCAGACTGACTGTGTGTAGTGAAAGTCAACGTTTCAGAGTTCGGCGGCTCTTTTATCAAGACAATATAAGAGAAAAATGATACAAAACCTAGGTAGATCTCGTGCTTCATGTTTACATGCTTTTTAGTCATCATGGTGATGGTTCACGCTAGGTACACGCCCCCTAGTGAGTCACCGAGCGCCAGCTTGAGACACGCCGATGACGTCATCGGGACTCCGGAAGGTCAGCGTGGGATGTGCTCAGTGCTGTATGGTCAAAGGTATATATTTATATGTGTGTTTTGTATCATTTTTTCTTATATTGTCTTGACAAAAGAGCCGCCGAGCTTTGAAACATTGACTTTCACTAGACACAGTCTGTCTGCATTTATTTATTAGCCTTTGAGTGCCATCTCCCACGTCTTACTATACACAGAGTTCCTCTTGGATTGGCACCCATGCACGCTGCATTAATTTTTGTCTGAGTGCCGGTCTGCATTTGTCTATTTTTATATATATATATATATATATATATATATATATAAATATATAGATATATATATTTATATAATATACCCACACACACTGCCCCCCCTAAAGCCTAGTCTAGATCAGCCCCTGCCTTACTGACTATAATACATTCTGTAAGGGGAATCATATGACACCTGGGTTGGCCCTGGTTTCTGAACACATACAGTCATACTTACCTACTCTTCCAAAATATGTGGGACACTCGCAATTTGTTTGGGTAGTCGCACAGCTCCCATTAGAGTGGGTGGAACTCCCGCATTCTACCCACTTCCTAGTGAAGTGGGACAGATAGGGAGATGATACTGGGAATTGCATCATTTTAGCCTCACCTCTTCCCCATAAGCTTAAGATTCTGTGCCAGGGGAAGAACCTAATGAGTACTGATGTGAGGAGTTGAGTACTGCCTTCAAAGAGACCGTTGCGACCATCGGGCTTGCGACGAGACCCTTGTGGTAGGGTCTCATGGCCGCAAGCCCCACAGAGCTTCTGGCTCTAATAGAGCCGGAAGCTCTCTCACTGACATCACTGGTGATGTCAGTGGGGCCGCCCACAAACGGCAGGCGTTCTCATGGGAACGCCTCCATTTGTGAAACCACCCCTATGTCACGCCTCCAAAATGGTGCGAGCTGTCGATCAAAATCCGTCGCTAGCCGGGTCTCGCGCATGCGCCCGTCACTAGCCGGGTCTCGCGCATGCGCATGTCGGAGCCAACTCTGGCGTGCGCATGCGCAGTGACCTAACATCGACCTGCTCGCGAGCACATACCGCTCGCGAGCGGGTCTGAATCAGGCCCTCAGTGTTGAAGTATGTGTATATAGAATAGAATTAAAACAGGTTATCTGATTAAACCATCTCATGAACAAGTCCTGCCAGGTTTAAGAAGGTGTCCAAGGTCCCTGGATAAATTCCTCATCAACCAGGTACACTTTGGTTTAATGGACCTTCATAATTCCAATGTAAATTTCACATGTAAATTTGATGTACAGTTTCATAGCACTACTTCCATATGTGTATCTTTTGCAAGCAAAATTACAACCTATGGTAGTGTAATAAATGTGAATATTCTAAATGACTTGATTTATAAAAAAAAAAAAGAAAAAAAAAGGTTTACCAGAACACCTGGTAGGCAGCTGCAGAACAGTTGAATTGAAAGTAACAATGACAGATTTACATTTGTTAGAAATAATCAGCAAGGTAGATTATAATGTATGGGCACTGCTGGCGTTAAAACCAGGCGTGTAAGCTAATCAGCATCATTCATAACAGAAGGTATATGATGTACATGTTGCTGTCCAAGGTGCTGAAAATTTGGTAGCTGACTCGGGCTGATTCAGCAAGAATCACAGTTGCTTATACACACGCAATCGGCCAATTGTTGCGTTCTGCATGCATGCATGTGCATTGCAGTGCGCATTTGCGAACTAGCCACCGCGTTCGGGACTGTGATTGCAGAGGATACGCAGACCCATGGCAGAGTGAATGACAGGAAGTGCAGTTTGTGGGTGGTGACGGGGGGCGGTCAGCTGAACGCAGGCGTGCCGGTGCGTTCGTACGCTGTTTCAGGGGTGTGCATGAATTATCTACAGCGATACCATACACAGCCTGAGGCCCCATAGTATGAGCTGAAGTTAGCAATTCCTGAGTGAGGTCTGACCTGTCTTAACGGTGCGTATGGTTCCGATGTTACTCAATGTTACTGATTGTTTCTCTATTTTGGCAAAGTATACGGATGTGAGTATGGGGAAGTGGGCATCCTTATGTCAGGCTGTGATCACAATGCGAATGCAAATTACATGTCAGGACCACAGTCATGTGCATATCTTAGGCACCCACTGCATATCTGCATAACGGACTCTGGAGGTGACTGAGCCGTGCAATGCTGAACGCGGTAACATAGTAATGTGCAATGCTGACGCTGTACTGTAGCATTGTGCATGCAGATATAACCGCAGTCGCACACAGAATACAGGCATGCCACATATCATTTTAATCAACAGAAGCTGCTTATGTACCCATTACACATCGCTTTGTGAATAAGACGCATTTTAAGGGAAAAGTTAAACGAAAAGATGCTTGGTGCTACCAAGTTGCACGGTGCTCACACGTTATGTGTATTGCGACTTTTAGTGCACAGAGGACAGATGTATGTGGGCACATCTTTATAATGATATAATATTATAACATTCAAGCGTTCTCTGAAAACTTACCTCTTCAGACAAGCTTATTAGATTCCAGAACCGCCCACCTAACCTTTTATAGCTCCCTATCTAACTCTCTTCCTATAGTAAACACCTATCACATCTTCTCTTTCTTCAATTTAACCTCCTCCTAACCCTAGGCCAACTTTCCAGTGTGATTGGATTATACAGCCCAACAAGAACATCTAAAATCGGGCTGGACCAATTTGCAATATGTAGCACCTCTCCTTGTGTATCAACACCTATTTCCCTATAGATTGTAAGCTTGCGAGCAGGGCCCTCTTACCCTTATGTGTGCCTTTTACGTGTGCCTTTTATGTATGTATGTCTTTTATGTATGTATGTCTTTTACAACCCAGTATAATGTTAATGTTGATTCAAATTGTAAAGCGCGACAGAATTTGCTGCGCTATATAAGAAACTGTTAATAAATAAATAATAATAATCATGCCTGATCTGTCCCAAGTTACACCCCCTTCCTTCCGCTAACAGCTCAAACTGCGGGGGACAGAGAGAAAGATCTGTGGGAAAGTTTGGGCAGGGTACAGTAAGAGTAGAGGTGGAGGGAGAGGAGGGGAGAGGAGAGGCTCCCAGACCCAGTGAAAACATTTATATAGCATGTCACAACTGCCGAGGATCCTAAGCAAATTCTTGCTGCTAATCATCACAAAAGCATATTATGATGACAAAGCAGTACACTCTGGGGCACATTGAATCCCTTTTACTTAAGGTCTGAAAAAAAAACAAGTAATAAACACCCAAAAAAACAGCAAACCTTATTATTACAATAGTGTGCAATAAAGTGGTTTAAGTAATACTTGAAACTTTAAGGATGCAACAAATGCTCATGCGGTTTACTATGGACAGCTGTAGACATGACCTTCAAACGGAGCAGTTAAGGTGACATCCTTATATAAGAAGGTTATCGCAGGATATCTCCGGGTTTTCAAAACTGATTACATCTACTGATTTTTAATTTAGGAGAGTATCCTTAAGCAGATTACATGGCAAAAAAAAAAGTAGCTATTTTATCGTTCATTTCAGTTTAAAAAAAAAAAAGATTATTATATGAAACATGTCCAGTATATTGTTTTATCCTGCATCTATATCTGGAATGTTACACAAAATATACAGTAATTAAACTGTTCTCTCCTTGTTGTGAACTACAATGCAGGTATTTTCATTTTGACTTTGCTAGCTCAGGCGGCCATAGCTAACGAGTGGCTGTGTAAGTCAGTGATCCACATTATGATCTTTAAACATGACTTCATATAAACAGGACCGCTTACCTTCATTCTGTCTGCCGAAGCACCGGCCAATCAACACGCTCTGCACTTATATTGATAATTCTGTACTTCCATTTGCTTACGCATGTCCTCAGAAAACATTACATTTCTAAATGAGAGCTGTGCACTATCTGACTGCTTGGTATTTTGTGCAAACAACCACAAGCTCTTACAGGGGGTCTATTTATCAAGCAGTGAAAAGTGTGGAGAAGTTGCCCATAGCAACCAATCAGCTTTGAAGTAACATTTATCAATTACAGTCTATAAAATAATAGGTAGGAGCTGATTGGTTGCTATGGGCAACTTCTCCACTGGTCCACTTCTCCACGCTTTTCACTGCTTGATAAATAGACCCCACAGTACTGTGCTGTTTATCTTTTTTTTGCATCATACAAGAGGGAAGATGTATCAAACTTTGGAGAGAAATAAAGTGTTGAGAGTTACAGTGCCAACCAATCAGCTCCTAACTGTCATTTCTCAAACACAGCCTGTAAAATGACAGTTAGGAGCTGATTGGTTGGTACTTTATCTCTCTCTCTTCACTTTATGTCTCTCCAAGAATTAATAAATCCCCCCCCAAGATTTTTATCATTGATCTACGTTTAGGCTTTTTTTCATCTGCCGCAATTTTTTCCATTCAGGCTGATTTGGGGTGGGAGAGGGGGAGCTGGAGAGGTGCATACTGCTCACAAAACAACTATAATGTAAAAATGTTGGTGGCTTCACCAACAGTTATAAGAAAGAAAGCAATCTATTTTATCTTCATCAGTATGCGAAGCATGAACTCTCCATTGCAGAGAATGGAGTCAATTTACTAAAACTACTGAAAAGGAAGAGTGGGGGTGTTTCCCAGAGCTACCAATCAGATTTCAGCTATTATTTATCTAGCATAATGTAGACAATGGTAGCTAGGATCTGATTGGCTACTTTGGGCAAAACCTCAAGTTTTAGTAAAACTACCACAATATATAGATTGACAAATGCCCATTATACTTATTATGTTTTTCTTCTATTTGTCCCCCTTTTTAAGGTGCATTTGACCAGAATTTGAGCACCTTACTTTATGGGAGGCAGAGACCTGCCCAGTACACACCTGCCAACCATCCCAATTTTGGTGGGACAGTACAGCATATTTGGACACTGTACCACCATCCCACCTGCGGGCCACGGTGTCCTGCAGTGGGGGCAGAGATTGGGAGGCCTCCTCTCACCTGCTGCTCTGCTTAGCAAAGCAATGGTGAATAGATGCCGTGTGCATGTGAGTGGCATCTATTCCGTGGAGCGAAGGACTGGGGGCATGCCTAGTTGCTCCCGGAGTGCTGTTCATGCCCCCAGAGTGTCAAAAATGAAGGGCATGGCTCGCAGGCATGGGATTTCCTGTGTGGTCATGCTCCCTATCACAAGGCCACTTCCCCTTTTAGGGGAGATGGGATGGCAGGACTGTGGGTGACAGAGGCAGTGACATGCTATGTGAGAACTCAACTCCCTCCCCAGTGGGACACTGCGGTCCGCTGGTGGAACAGCAGGAGATTCCCCGAATATAGGAACTGTCCTGCCTTAGCACAGTTGGATGGTATGCGCTAAGATTTATATACTTGACTCTTTAAGTCTTTCTTAATAAATTTGGTTGCATAGCCTATGCACTATGCTAGTGTCCTTCTCTGATATTTTATATTTCTATCTTACTAATAGTTGTTTGATGATAGGGTTTCCAGACCTGCACATATTACTCAAGATGAGCACTTACCAGTGACCAATAAACATAATCTCTCTCTTTCTGCTATCAACACTGTGTCCTATACCACCAGGTAATTCTACTGACGTCGCACACTGCGTACTGACCTTACTATCATTGGGATGCAGTTGATATGCCAACGTACAGGGTGCCGGCAGTCGAAATACAGACGCCGCAATCCCACCGCCCGGCATATTGCTGACGCCGATAGCTCGATGGACGTCTCAGAAACTGGCATCAGCATCCCAACCGTCAGAAGCCCAAACTTCCGGATGGTGGTAAGTATGCGCGCTTAGTCGGGGATGGGGGTTAGGATTAGGCACCCCAAGGAAGATTTAGGATTAGGCACCCCCCAGGGAGGGTTAGGCTACAGTTAGGGGGGTTAGGGTTAAGCACCATCTGGGGGAGGTTAGGGTTAGCCACCCCCCCAGGGGAGGTTAGGGTTAGGCACCACTAAGGGAGGCTTAGGGTTAGGGGGGAAGAGGGGAGGGTTAGGTTACTTACCACCCCTAGTCGTGATCTTCACCGATCGGTCTTTCACTGTCGGTAGTTGAACCGTCGGCTATTCGGCCGCCGGCATATAATACCGATTCCCTATCATCTTATACTGTAAATGTGCTTACACACTAGACAACTCGCAAACCATGCAATGTTGTTTTCCCGTGATCTCCCCGGCAACTCCACGTCACTCCTGGACATACGATATCGTGCTTTAAACTGTGCAATGTGACCAACAACCTGTTGTGCGTCCTTAACAATTTCCAGTGCGACTGTAATGTGATTACCAGACCTTACCTGCATGCAGTAAGGTCTGAGGGGATGACAAACGACCCATGGGACCGCGCATCGGGATCATTATTGTTTGTGGACACTACACGATTTGTCGTTCTGATGCGTCGGAATCGGCCAAATCGTGCAAAAAAATCGTCTAGTATGTAGGTACCTTAAGTCCATGGTCTCTTGACTCTGTTGTTGTCAGCAATACTTCACCCTTCATGCTGTATTCTGTCTTCGGATTTTTGTATCCCAAGAATACTTTGTGCTTGTAACTACAGTACTCATCTTTATTCCCAATCCAGCAAGCTCAGAGCTGTATTCCCGAAGGAATACGTGAGATATGTGATCTGTGCACATGGGAATGTGAAAAACCTGACATCTTGCATTCAACATGGGAAAGACATCCAAGTACATGATGCTTAATTCTGTTTCCAAAACACGAAGGCTTCAGTATGTCAGCCAGCTGCCAGTCCGCAAGAGACATGTGTCAGATGCTACTAATTTCTTGCATTTACAGTAAACAATGACAACAAAAAAATCAAAACCTAGAGCTACTGTACTGTATATGGGATAAATGCAGTACAGACACAATTTAATGCAACAGTATAATAAAAACAGTCAGTATAACGTCAGTATTTATTGCATGCAACTTTATTTCTTATTATCATTACTATTACTATTATTATTATTATTATTATTATTATTATTATTATTATTATTATTATTATTATTATTTAGAAATGTGCATGCTCGGATCGGTTCTAATTTTCCTACCAACTTTGGATGTTTCCCTCCAAATTTCGGGAGGCAAAAGTCATCTTTCATGGACAAACATCATCTTTCATGGACTTTTGAGACCCGAAATTTGGGGGGAAAAAAATCTGAATTTGGCGGGAAAATCCGAACCGATCCAAGCCTGCACATCTCTATTATTATTATTTTTATTCAACAGCTAATAGTGAAATAATATCTTACCTGGAAGGTCTTGGAGACTCACAACTTTTTGGGGAGCCCACGGAATACTGGGAGGCCCTCCCGCATACTGGGCCCGATTCAGCAGGGGACGGAAATGAAGAGCCGCACACAAGCAGCTTTGCAATTCCGTCCTGCAAAAATGCAAATGCAGCAGGAGGTGTCTGACACCACCTTGCTAGATCTGTGATCCAAAAACAGCGACCAAGGTCACAACGTGAGATCACCATAGCAACCATTGTGACCATCAGTTGTGATGGTTGTCCCTTTGGCCAGGTTGTGGTAGCTGAAGCTCACCTCAGCCTAGCCAGGTCGTGCCAGCCTGCGAGGCCAGGAAGTCTGCGTCCATGGATGGAGATCCTGGCCTTGCCACTCCCGGAAAATGGGGGCGACACAGCCCTGTTTCCGGGAACGAAGGCCATCCAATCGGAGAGAGACATACGAGGGCCGGCATATGATTTCGCAGCACCCATTCTGCACATGTGGAGAACGGGTCCAGCGCATAAGCAGATTCTAATAATTCGGGAATCTGCAATTAGCATTCACTCATGCCCACTCTCCACAGTTGGCAGCATGTATGTGTTATTATTAGTCTTAGATAACAGAGGACAGTGTTAATGGAGGAATTTCCCTTGAAATGTCCATGAGAGTTTTACTGCAAGTCATAAATAGATATTATTATGTCTCAGATAATTTCCTACTTCACAAAAATGTTTTTGTTATTACTAGATTCTACTTTTAGCTCAGAAATTGTTTTTTTCTTTTCTTTTTATTTATGGCTGTTAATGTTTCCATGGAAACATCTTGAAGTACAATAGACTGGAAGGATAAACACACTTGTCCTCCTTCCCATGACTTATAATATTTTGACCGCTCACATCTCCTGTACAGATAATCAGCTAGAAAATAAAATCCATGTCAGTGTACAGTACAGTCCAGGCCACTGCCAGGTTTGTCCTGTTGTGAATGGCAGGATGTCACCCTGTTGAGGACTATCCAACAGGGCAAATGTGGGCCACAAAGACTGAAGCGTCATTCAGATAGTTGGGCACTTTCATGGTCTTTATTAAATATGTGCATCCTTGAATGCTATTTACCAGGCCAAGAGCTGAAAACCTCCCAATGCAGAGATTTACTGTCACCACTGGCTGTGATACTGATATCAGTAATAAGCTGTTGTATATGTACAAGTTACTTATAGCAGAGGTATGCACATGTAATTGTAGCACGCCCCCTAGCGATGTGGAGACTGTGAAACTACAAGCTCCAGCATATTCTGGCCGCCATGCCAAGCTAATATTTAATTTGGAATACTTGCTCACATCCCGTTTTCCACTTTGCTACCAAAATAGCCCTAATCGAGTAACGTAAACTTGCACATAGTAGAACCGTGATATTAATGACTGAAAAGGACCTGGTAAGTGATCGTCTTGCCTCTGATTGGCTGGAGTGGGGATATCCAATCTAATTAGCTCTTAACCTTCGGCATAGTCCTTGTAATCAATGAAAACAGTTAATTGGCTTGTCTTCAATTAACTCAAATGAATTGACCACGAGGGGTCAATACACAGAGCAAATCAGAGCAGTTTTTCCCTACTCCAGCCAATCAGAGGCAAGCTGCTCTGATTTACAGTACTCTTTCTGTACATGCCTTTTCCCATTCATTAGGGGTAGCCCTGCATGTTTTTCCTTAGGGAATTCTATCCCCTACTGGCTGGCAGGGGCTAGCACCACATAATGAAATATGCTGCATGTCTCCCTGTTATAGTGTGCTCAGCCCAATTCTGAATGCCACTTTAGGAAGGAGATCTCATGCTATCTGTCCTCCTGTATTAGCAGTACCAAGCTCAGGCCATTGCACTGGTGCTGTTTACTTATTGCTGGAGTTTGGGCCTAATTATTTATTGGATTATTTATTATAATGACATGTATCATCACCAAGTTGTTGATGATGACTTAAAATATATGTACTCCAGCCAGATCAATATATGCTCAGAGTGTATCTTAATGCATCCGCATATTTAAACAGTGTTCTGTGTTGAACTTAAATTAAGATACTGTACAGTACACTTAACTCAAAATACGCATACTGCATAAGGCTACAATTGTACAGCTGCAATGTGACGCCTACATTTGGGATGTACAATTGCATCATGTCTCAAATGAAACCTTTAATGCTGAGGTTCTCAAACTCGGTCCTCAGCACCCCACACAGTTCACATTTTCTAGGTCATCTAGCATTTGACACATTTCAAGAGTTCCACTGGTGGAGCTAATTATTCCACTTTTGATGTGAGCAGACCTGGAAAACATGCTCTGTTTGGGATCCCGAGGACCGAGTTTGAGAACCTGTGCTTTAATGTATCAATTTATGTCAACAGTGCATATTGTATATTGTTGCATTACTGGTTTCTGTAGCGATCTGCAGGACTTTGTCCTGTTATTATTATCAGCTATAGGTTATATTGGACAGGGATGGTTACAGATGTCTCATAAATGCTGCACAAAATGTTAGAGGCTTAAATTGCAATTACTGCAGTACCACTTGTAACCAGTAGGCGATGCTACAGAATGAACCCACTCTTTACCATTTGATACTTAGGGCAAGATGAAAATACACTATGAAGTTACATATATGTGAGTTTATAATAACAAATACATATTTCAATACTTTTAGAATCTGCAAACAAGAACAATCTTTTCTTCAGGACAAGAGCAAGTTTTTCTTAAATGTCCTTAAGATAGTTGGAGAAGCCGATGATTTTTTAAAATTATTATATATAAACAAATAAGTTTTCTTGATTATGCGTCTACTTAAATATGGTATACTGCACAACTTGTTACTCAGTATAACTGCACATGCTGTATATTAGTACATAGACATTTGTGTCTATGTACCATATATTGTAGTCTACAGTATGTACTATAGAAAATAAAATAAATTTGCCCATTTGTACTGGTCAACTACTGTACAAGAGCATGGAGGCCCTAGGAGAACCCTCCACACGCACACACCCTTCATCGTCTACCCTCTCTCTAGCCCCACAGTGGAGAAGAGTGAAAATATTTATTTTATTTTTGTTTATTTTTTTGCAGATAACCATCATGACTGTTATACATTCTATTGTGGAACATATTCATAACAACACGTGTTACATTTGTCTTGATTCCATGTGTACATGTGTGACATTTGTCTTGAATCCATGTGTACACTTGTGACATTTGTCTTGATTCCATTTGTACACGTGTGACATTTGTCTTGATTCCATGTGAACATGTGTGACATTTGTCTTGATTCCATGTGTACATGTGTGACATTTGTCTTGATTCCATGTGAACACGTGTGACATTTGTCTTGATTCCATGTGTACACGTGTGACATTTGTCTTGATTCCATGTGAACATGTGACATTTGCCTAGATTTAATTTGAACACGTGTGACTTTTGTCTTGATTGCATGTGTACACGTGTGACATTTGTCTTGATTTCATGTAAACACATGTGACATTTGTCTTGATTCCATGTACACACGTGTGACATTTATCTTGATTCCATGTGTACACGTGTGACATTTGTCTTGATTCCATGTGAACACGTGTAACATTTGTCTTGATTCCATGTGAACACGTGTGACATTTGTCTTGATTTCATGTGTACATGTGTGACATTTGTCTTGATTCCATGGGGTATATTTACTAAAGTGAGAGTTTTTAGAAGTGGAGATGTTGTCCATAACGACGGCGGTCGTCTTTTTTGAGTCTTTTTTTGTCAAAAATGCTTCTAAGTAGCAATGCAATGTGACTAGGATGCACCAGGAGACTGTGCTGATTTAATTTCATATGTGACACTTGTATATCTGTGTGCGAGTGAGTCTCTCGATCTGTATACCCTCTTCCAGCGCCAAAGAACCCTTATTTTTACTCTCCTGGAATGTCTGAGAAACTCACAAATTTTGGGTTGTTGTCCATGACTACTGCAAGAGTAAAACACCATCCCTGATTCCATCTGCTTTCCCCATATTTCCATCATTGCGCAATGCTGGAAATTGCATCATTTTGCTGTGGCAGCATGCAGTAATAATGTGAATTATATTACCAAGCCCCCCCTTACTTGCCATCTGGACCTCCCCTCTCATAAAGAAGAATAGAAGAAAGTCACCAAGCATGCGTTTGTATTGTAGGATGATCAGAGCCACTTACCCCCACACTGATGAGGCCATATAAGGGCAAAACAGTTACATTTGATATTATTTTCCTAGACACAATAGGATAAATGTCTCCAACCATTGTATTAGTATAGTATAGGCGCAATATCCATTGCATACAGTGCCACTATGGAGGCTATATGAATTGAAAGTACAAGATTTGGAATTAGACCCCTCAGCGCACCTGGTCCTGTGAGACTCTGCTAGTGGCGGTCGTCTTTTTTGAGTCTTTTTTTGTCAAAAATGCTTCTAAGTAGCAATGCAATGTGACTAGGACGCACCAGGAGACTGTGCTGATTTAATTTCATATGTGACACTTGTATATCTGTGTGCGAGTGAGTCTCTCGATCTGTATACCCTCTTCCAGCACCAAAGAACCCTTATTTTTACTCTCCTGGAATGTCTGAGAAACTCACAAATTTTGGGCTGTTGCCCATGACTACTGCAAGAGTAAAACACCATCCCTGATTCCATCTGCTTTCCCCATATTTCCATCATTGCGCAATTCCGGAAATTGCATCATTTTGCTGTGGCAGCATGGACAGTAATAATGTGAATTATATTACCACGCCCCCCCCCTTACTTGCCATCTGGACCTCCCCTCTCATAACGAAGAATAGAAGAAAGTCACCAAGCATGCGTTTGTATTGTAGGATGATCAGAGCCACTTACCCCACACTGATGAGGCCATATAAGGGCAAAACAGTTACATTTGATATTATTTTCCTAGACACCATAGGATAAATGTCTCCAACCATTGTATTAGTATAGTATAGGCGCAATATCCATTGCATACAGTGCCACTATGGAGGCTATATGAATTTAAAGTACAAGATTTGGAATTAGACCCCCCACTGTCTTTGTCAGTGCATTTTCCATCGCATATTGTCGGGAAGAATCCCTTATTGCTATGGGTAATGGTACAGTAAGATGTCTAATGTAACATTAGGGGGAGATGTATCAAGCCTTGGAGAGAGATAAAGTGCAGAAGTGGCCCATAGCAGCCAATCAGCTTCTTGCTGTCATTTATCTAGCACAGTATTTGAAATAACAGTTATACAGTAAGTTGATTGGTTGCTTTGGGCAAATACTCAAATCCGGGGCATGTTTATAATGGGTGTATGGTGTGCGGTGTAAGGGTCCAGGGGGGGCCCACACCGCACACCCTGCACCCATATTTTCTAATATTTACCTCTCCGTCGGGTGTCTCAGCCCTGCACAAAATGCCGGAAAATGGTCACTGCAGCCATTTACCCGGCGTTTTGCGCATGCGCAGTGAGGAAATAGCCAGGAAAATAGGGGCCATGCCTTTTTACCCATGACGTTCGCATGGGCAGTAGGCTCTAGGCACAGAATGCTGCCAGCCGCCGAGGTGAGAGGAGGGGGCCCCTGACTTAAATGTATCTCTCTCCAAGGCTTGATACATCCCGCTTTAGAGTTTAGTCTATACACTGCTAAAGTATGCACTCTGAGAATTACAGAGAAGGCTGCTCTGCATGTTTGAATAGCCCTAACCCTTTCCTTTGTTTACTGACAGATTATTGATGAAATGTTTAGCTCTACAAGCAGACATCAGTCACATGGCTAACAAGGAATTAATCACTGATAACCTGATTTGTAAAGAACTAAAGAAAAAGCACAATCACACAACAAATTACATCATGTATCACAATGAGGTCTTGCACTTTTAGTAGGAATAACAAGCTGGGTTTCCATCTAAAAGTCACTTCCAAATGGGCAGAGTACAGTACAAGGAAAAGATTTCTTAATAATTTCCCAAGCCCT
Source organism: Taudactylus pleione (assembly GCA_031769625.1). Lineage (NCBI taxonomy): Eukaryota > Metazoa > Chordata > Amphibia > Anura > Myobatrachidae > Taudactylus > Taudactylus pleione. The sequence goes on from JAUIMM010000710.1 coordinate 2,497,356, forward strand.
TTAACCATTTATTCCCTATAACCAAGATGCATCCCGCCTGTATTCACAGTTGGCCGCTTCTAAAAGGAGCCGTCATCGCTGTCATACATACATGAGCCCAAGCCCTATCTTTGATCTAAGAGATTGATCTAGATGGCGCTGTAACAGGGCTTTTCTGTGCCTTGTGCTGACCACACCCCCTGAAGTGCACAACATCATTGTCATGCAGAGGAGGCGGGGCCGGCAGCAACAGGAATTACAGCACTGCTCGGAGAATACTCAGCATGCCCCAGGGGGGCAGTAATAACTGCAGTGTGCATGCCTGGAGCATCCAAAGGACTCCCCGGCAGCACTGCGGCAGCGATTCTAGCCAGATGCAAGGGCAGTGGGTGAGCAGCGGTGCCACCTACAGGTCTCTGCATTCTGTGTGGCGGCACCGATTGAATGCCACTACTTACACCCCTGCATCTAGAATCAGGAAGACCCCTGCATAAGTACAGTACGGTTCAGAAAAGCCGGCAATTCCCTCTACACGCCCACAGCAGACTTTTGCTATGTGCCAGCGCCCAGATGCCACCTAGTTATGCTAGCTAAGCCTCAAGTGGAGATGCGACTGAGATGCCTATGACTCTAGTTGCTCAAAGTTGCGTTTGCCATCTTTGACGGACAATCGCTAAGAATTGTGCAGCTTTGAATGAGGCCCAAGCGCATCCCTACACACAATGCAACATTATAATAAATGTAATGATAACTACTCAGCGTTCTAAGTGATCCGTGTTTCAAGGTAATCTTGCTACAAAAGAGAGCGCTCCCATTATCAATGATCTTGCACGGTGGTGAACTAGGACTTCTTACCTCCGTGACCAGATCAAATCGGCCACGTGTGGGATAAACAGAGAATATATTTTCTTTAAAATTACTTTAAAAAATTGCACCCCCCCGTTTTACATTTTACCATTTTATACACTTTAGGTTTGTATGCAAATAATTTAATAGCTTAGCTTAACTAGCTGACTGGCCCCCTCACCTCAGTCAGGGACAGGCATCTGCAAGCTCTCTCTCTCTCTCTCTCTCTCACTCACTGTTCGCGGGTCCTCCTCCTGGTATTGTGGTGTGCAGCTGAGGCACCTCCTCCATTGCTCCTCTTCTTGGGCACAGCACGCCACACACAGAGAGAAGAGGTGTACATCCGCGACGTGACGTCATTGTGTACGCTGCGTGTGTAATCTGCTGGTCTACATGCTATTGCCCGGCAGTGGCGCTGCTTTTAACAACTGAACAAGGAAGGGGAATGAACTAGCTCTCCCTGCTCAGGGGCAGGCAATGCCGGTCAATTAAATCAGTTCCTCTCCCGGCAGCAGGGGACATAAATTACATATAAATTCAGGCAGATCGGTGATGAGGCTAATGGGTGGATTTTCCTGCCAGCTTCGTATTCAAGCACGAAGCCAGACGTCAACTTGCTGTGCCAATATGTCCTCACTGTGTGAACGTTGACTCTGTGATGGTGCCGTTTTGGCCCAGGAAGATGACCTGGCCCGGCCACGTGCTTGAATCCGAACCTGGTGGGAAAAAACAAAGTAGAACCAAACCCCTCATGTCTCCCCTTAGAGGCGTGTTGGCTATATAAGGTCTGATGAAGTTACAGGGTGGTAACCTGTCTTAGGTCTCCACTATTGTCAACAATAATAGATTTAGTATAACCAATATGTATGAGCAACAGACCTGTCAGCCGCTGTTAGATGCAGGTTACACTGTTTATATCAATATCAGTGCTGACAGGCAGGTGAGATCCGAGACAGATGTCCCGTGACGTAGGCTTGAGCTGCCTAAACTGTGCAAAATCCTTCATGACATCACCATTGGTATTTCAGAAGATTTCTACTACTTACTTGAGCTGTACTTAGCATCCACTTTGAACACTATAGGCCTGATTCAGAGATGAAGGCTATTCTAATGTTCCCGCAGTTGAGTGATGTTTTGCTAGTGCGCATACGTGAAAAGTCCATGAATCCCTTACTGCGCATTATGCCGTTTGCAATTACATATGGAATCACTAACACCTGAAAAGGACTTTGTGATCCCTGGGTGTATCAGGGTGGAGACTGTGAGAATTGTAAAAAGGGTCCGTTTCATGGTCGTGATGGTGGAGAATGGGAGGGAGGGGATGGGGGATATGTGGATGAGATTGTCTGGGCTGTGGGTGAGGGCGTATGGGCTAGAGGGAAGGTGTAAGCCAGTGGATATGGTTGGTATGGGGCAGGGGCGAGGAGGCATGGTGGCTGACTCAGGGCGGAGGGAGAGTGAAGTTGACAAGAGAGCAAGTAGGAGTTGGGCAGGAAAGCACAGCAGAGGATGAAGCTAATTAGAGGGGAAGCAGACAATTAGGAAGTGTGATATGGTGGTGAGGTAGTGGAAGAGACTAGGTAAATAGTGTTGGAGGAATAAGTCAAATGATGAGTAGGAAATAATACACTGGTAAGAAGTAGATTTAGACAGGGTATTCATGTGTATATAAAGCAAATGACATTATTTGGGATGTGCAATGAGAGGTTTTTCAAAAACTGAAATTTCAGTGCAAGAAGCTGCAGCTGAGGAGAAAGGTTTTGCAGTGTCCAAACCAGGGGGGGACCAGTGTAGCGTGTGCAGGTTTTGCAGTGTCCAAACCAGGGAGATCAGTATAGTGTGTGCAGGTTATGCAGTGTCCAAACCAGGGAGACCAGTGTAGCGTGTGCAGGTTATGCAGTGTCCAAACCAGGGAGACCAGTGTAGCATGTGCAGGTTATGCAGTGTCCAAAACAGGGAGATCAGTGTAGAGTGTGCAGGTTTTGCAGACTGCTGAAGTTTGCTTTGATGATTTTGGCGACTCACTGTGTAGCTTGAGTGTAGTCCAGCAGTGTTAGTGTTGGCTTGCAGTGTTTTTTCTTCTGTTTTCCTTCGGTTTAATGCCGGTCTAACGCTAATATTGATTTTAAATGCTCAAAACACTTTAGAACTGAACACTTCAGAAACTGGACGCCCGAACAGCCTAACGGCCTAATAGCCTACACTGAACTATGCAATGTACTAGCTGCTATGCTATCAAAAACATCAATTTGTTGCATCTGGTTTGAGTAGTTACCTATGCAATGTAATAGCTGCTATGCTATAAAAAACATCGCTTTGTTGCATCTGGTTTGAGCAGTTACCTGTGGGATGAAAGATGGCAGTCACTTCACAGCTAACAAGAACGTCGGTCTAACGCTATTATTGATTTTAAATGCTCAAAACACTTTAGAACTGAACACTTCAGAAACTGGACGCCCAAACAGCCTAACGGCCTAACAGCCTACACTGAACTCATGGGAGCAGTGTCGGACTGGGGCAAGAAGGGCCCACCGGGGGAATCAGTGGTAGGGGCCCATGCTTAAGAGGTGTGGTCATCCACCAGAGGGGGTGTGGCCGGCCACCGCAGATGCTTGGCTAACCATTAGGCAAATCTTGTTGTAGTTTCTATAGAAGGGAACCAAGCCCCCATGCTGATCAGTGGTCCTACTCCACCAGGTAACTGACCATCTAATAGAAAAACTATCTATAATTTGAGGTCTGAAACCTGACACCTAGAGAAGGTGGGTGGGCAGAGAGACAGTTGGGCCCACTGGGGATTTCCCCTGTACCCTTGTAGGCCAGTCCAATCCTGCATGGGCGTGTCTGGGAACGCTGCACAGTGGCCATATATAAATGGACTTGAGAAGAGTAGCTATAGTAGACCCTAGGTTAGCGCAAATGTTGATGGTGGCACTGATATTGCGTCGATGTTGGTGTGTTTGCATCGCAAATGCAAAGACCATACAGCCTGAAAGTGGGCCCGCTCGTACACCCCATCTCACCGATAAGCACAAGGGAAGGATGAGATTAGCATTTGCAAATTCCCGCAACCACTATTGCGAGAGTGACTGCGAGCGATGCTGCTTTACCAACCATCTTTGAATCAGCCCTTTGTACTGTACAGTGATTTGTTAGTCAGGAGACATCATTTACAGAGTTACTTGTCACTTCGTAACTCAAGACTGTCATTTGTTGTCAAGTTGCGAGTGTCCCTCATTCAAATTATACTTATAATGGTCTGACAGCTGCCCAATGTAACAGTACTGCTGGCAATTGGCAACAGTTAAAGGGCAGTATATAAAGTACATCACCAGTTATTATGTAATATTATGTTTCCTTTCATCTTTTTTTTTTTTTTTTTTCATTAAACCATCTTAATTAATGCAGATCTGGTCAGAATAAATCCTCCATCTCTTCTTGCAGCAAATTTATGGTATTAATCCGACTTCCCACTTTTGGTGTATGGCACTATGACAATATTAGTTTAAGGGCATTTTGTCTTTAAAATAGCATTAACCTTTATGATGCATTAGCAAAAGCAAGTGTTTTGTAAATTACATTAGTCAATCAACCAACTACCCAAGGGAATTTCTGCCATGAAGAAATTCTGTGAAAAAAAAAGAAAATGGGTGGAAATTTCCATCAAATTATAACTGGAGCTCACATACTGTATGTACTTCATTTCTCAAAACCCAGACTGGAAGTTGTGTAGATTATAGCAAGAGAACATCCCTGTGCATTGTGGGTAACGGTTTCCTCTATTTGATCACTTTCTCCAAATGTTACAATTTGACAGTTTTGCATTCCATCTTCACTGTACAGTACATTATTTCATCCAACTGACTGATTGTTATTAACACCAGGATTTAATGAAGCCCATATGCCAGTGGTTCCCAAACTTTTTTGAATCACGGCACCCTAGAGTATCAGCATCGTTTTCACGGCACCCTTAAGCCAAATGTTTGTTATTGAGAAATTCAGAAAAATTGTAGTGAAATAAATTGTGCTTTAGAAACTTGTTGTGAATAAATCCCGCACCAGTGTCCAAAGGACTAGGTATATGCTGTATTATATTACCTTAGGTTCAAACCTCATAAATTACATTGATCTTTTTTGGAAAAAGATATTCAATTTCCTCTACTCTGACTTATTATATATTAATTATCAAAAATTTGTAATGAGGGTGCTACCATGATGCTATAAAACATGAACAATTTTATTCGAGAAGAAAGAAAGCATCCTATCTGGTGCACTCTGAACCAGTTAATTCTAAAACTTATAATTTTTATTGATATGTAATAAAATATTTTATGAGAATCGGTGAAATATTAAAATTCAGTAGGTGAAAAGTTAAGAAAAAAGTGTTTTTAAAATATATGGCTGCTATTTCATATGTGGATCTTGATTTAAGGCTCAAATGCTCTATTAATTGTGCTGATAGTTAAATATTTAGTTATACTGATGGTTGGAATGTTAAGTTGTTACATAAAGTACTGTGTTTATATAGCAGATATGTTTCAAAATAAACTGATACAATACTTAACACATTCACCATGTGTCCTTTTTATCTACCACACTTTTATTTCATCCTTTTTATCTGCATCCAGATGTATCATTATTATATTGAACAATTGATGTTACTAACAGTAGATTTCTATTATCAAACCAATAATAATTTCTGCCCTTATAAACTTCAAGGATTGTGCTTACCTGTCCTCTTTAGGCTCAGTTATGTGGTGGTGGACAGGTTTGCACTTTTGTTTGTCCACATATTTAAATTACATTGACCATAAATAATTTGATTTTGTGCTAGACCACCAACCTGAGGCACTCCTGCAAGTGTCCCGAGGCACCCCAAGGTGCCTAGACGCACAGTTTGGGAACCACTGCCATATGCATTATTTTCACAATGTTTTTTTTTTTTTACTTTATAGCAGTTTAACCAACAAACTTGAATTAATACTGTCCATGACGTACTGCTATTCTTGATTTAACCAATGACAAACAACACTGTAGCAATGATTAATGGGATCAGTGACATACAGTACTGTATGGATATTTGTACAAAAACATATTTCAGTAACCCTGTTTATAGCAAAGTCATAGGCTACCAGCTGTTTTTTTTATTACATTCAATTGCTGAACTCTTGACTAAAAAAAATAAAAAAATAATGGCAATCTGTTTGTTAACTGCGCTATCAGCAAAAACAATATCTAGCGTACCTTAATACCCAGCACTGGATGTCCCACGGCTTTTCACCATGTTCTAAATGAACATTTACAGTATCATGTGGGATCCATCGCAAATGATTCTAAGGGGTAAATTTGCTAAGATGGGAGTTCTATTAAGAAGTGATGTTGCCCATAGCAACCAATCAGATTTTACTTCTCATTTATCTAGCACCTTCTAGAAGATAATACCTGGAATCTGATTGGATGCTATGGGCAAGATCACTTCTTAATAGAACTCCCATCTTAGTAAATTTCACCTTTAAGTTTAAAGGCCATTTGGGTTTCTTAATCTGTGTTATATACAATACTTGCAAGGAAGTATATGATAAGCTCAAAACCACTTGAACGGTTTTCTGATACGTACTGTAGATGTCTTATGGTTTGATCCAGACATTACAGTAGCTACAAGTGGAGTCATTCAATGTGGTTGGCCAACATGATGAAGTGATGCCCCAAAACTCCAATTCGGCACAGCACGATCTCCTTTATCTTCCTAAAGGGGGAATTTTAAATGATTAATTATTGTATCTTCAGTCACTTCACTCTTAATCAGTATCATTATTACAGTACTCAGGGGTCTATGTACTAAGCCTTGGAGAGAGATAAAGTGGACAGAGATAAAGTACCAACCAATCAGCTCCTAACTGTCACTTTACAGGCTGTGTTTGAAAAACGACAGTTAGTAGCTGATTGGTTGGTACTTTTTCTCCATCCAGTTTATCTCCATCCAAGGCTTATTACATAGACCCCTCAGTGTTTTCCCATTGAATAGAGCGAGTGCGACTGTTACATCTGCACTATGGGGCATCTCAGAAAGCCCCAGAGAATACGCTCTCTTACAATAGCTAGGTGCTAGCTATTACTCATTTTTCATAACAATCTTTTTACTGTAAGTATCAAATATTATACGAGTGGCATACCAAAGACAAAGAGATGATTAGCCCTTGGCCACATTTTCAGTTCTAACAGAATTCTGACGTTTTTGACATTCATAGATATTTTTAACATTACGCCAGGTGTTAAAGTGGGCTGTAACGGGGCGGAACTGTGTTCTGTCAGTTCTATTCAGAGACAGAACCAGTTCTGCCTCCTCCAGCCCACCTTAGCCAACCAGTCAGTTCTGCACCGCAGGGATTTGCCGGGCGCCCGCTGAGATTTTGTTACCAGCAGGTGCCCGGCTTCCCTGCAGCGGCAGCCTGAGCTCTTGTTTTCGGCTCCCCCAGTGGGTACTATGGGAGAGATGTCATAGTTCAGAGGAGCAGCCAATTGGATGGCAGTGGATGTAGGAGCGGGGCTTAAGGTAAGTATTGTGTGTTACTGATTTTTTTTTTGTGTACTACTGGTGGCACAACTACTGGGGCATTACTACAGGGGGCATTACTATTGGGGCACTACTAGGGGGGCATTATTACTGGGGGCACTATTACTGGGGTCATTACTACTGAGGGCACTAGTACTGGGGATACTACTACAGGGGGCACTACTACTACTGGGGGCACAAGGTTGCATTACTACTGGGGGCATTACTACTGGGGCACTACTACAGGGAGCATTACTACTGGGGGTACTACTACAGAGGGCACTACTACTGGGGGTATTACTACAGGGGGCTGCATAAGGGACACCACTCCTGGGGGCACGGCATCAGGGGCACCACTACTGTGGGCTCTGCGTAAGGGGCACTATCACTGTGGGCACTGCATAAGGGGCATCACTACAGTGGCCATTAGCATGTAAGGGGCACTACTGCTGTGGGTTTTATGTGTAAGGGGCACTACTGCTGTGGGCTTTGTTTAAGGGGCACTACTTCTGTGGTCATTATGTGTATTAAGGGCACTACTACTTGGGGGAATTGTGTATAAGGGGCACTAATGTGGGCATTGTGTATAAGGGGCACTAATGTGGGCATTGTGTAAAAGAGGCATTACTATGTGTCATAACTTTAATAAGGGACACTATGTGGTCTAATGTGAATTACAGACACTATGGCTCTCATTCAGAGGCGGTCGGAGGATGCAAGCGGTCGCTCAGAAACTGGGCGGCCGCTTGCATCCTGACCGGCCGCCTCTGTTTCGGTCGTTAGGCTGTGGTTTAACACCCACAGCTCTAACGACTGCTAGGGTGATGGTCGCGATGGTCATTGACCATCGCGACCATCGGGGCTTACGACGAGACCCTAGGGTAGGGTCTCACTTGTCGTAAGCCCCGGAGAGCTTCTGACTCTGTCAGAGCCAGAAGCTCTCCACTGACATCACTAGTGATGTCAGTGGGACCTCCCCCAAATGGCAGGCGTTCCCATGGGAATGCCTCCGTTTGGGCTGCCACCCCCTCGGCCCACCTTCCAAACGGGGCGAGCTGTCAATCAACATCGACAGCTCGCCCCCTTTGGAAAGAGACCCGCTACGACCGGCGCTGTCGGTCGTAGCGGGTCTCACGCATGCGCACGAAGGAGCCAGCTCCCTTGTGCGCATGCGCACTAGACAAACATTGAGGCAGCCGTGCGGTCGTAGACCCTACGGCCGCCTCTGAATAAAGCCCTATGTGCGGTGTAATGTGAATAAGATTGTGCTACTGTGTGGCGTAATTTGAATTGAGGATACTAATGTGTGACCACGCCCCCTATGCACTGTCCCTTTATTAAGATAGCGCAGAGGATGTGGGGGGGATTCCCACCACATCTCTAGGACCACTTTAAGCCCTGCATTACGCACATTAATTTAATGTACTGTATACAGGGCCTCCAAACCGTCAGGAGGACTGGGTGCTGGGGCAGTTGGGGGGAGCAAGGCCAATGGAGGGGCCGTTGCAAACGGAGGATTTCTAGAGGGGGGTTTCCAAATGCTTGATTTTAGATGCTTTAGTGTGGCCAGTCCATAAAGAGGGCATAATTAGCACTTATCCAGCTTTAATATGCGTCATGCAAAGTGTATTATGTGTCATAATTCCAGCATATACAGGACCAGCGATCACAGTAAGCCATTAGAAGCAGCAGTAGGGCCATCCTGACTGAGCTGAATTGTATTTTTTCAGATGTGGGCTCCATTCCAGAGCATTGGAGCAAGCTCGGGAGTCTGGGGGAGCGGCAGAAGAACCTAGCACTGCCCTGGACATATATGTACATATCGGTCTCCTTGTGCACTGGATAGTGTATTATTATACAATATTAATAATTAACCCTATTAATGGTCTATAGCAGTGCACCCCTAACAATACATGTTTTCCACATCTCCTAGTTGGTTCACAGGTGTAGTTATTATTGGCTGACACATGTTCAAATATCCACAGATGGTGCTAATCATTTCATTTGTGAAACTGAGAAGAAAATGCAGCACTAGTAGCATTTTATTATATTACTCTTTCTATTGTGGTCATGATGTGGGCTGGGGAGGGGGGGTTTCCAGGCAGCCAGAACCCCCCCTACATTTGCCTATGGGAGGGGCCCCAAGCGGGCATCACTGTGGCATCACGGGGTGTGTGGCTATATCTCCCCTGCATTCCCAGCTCCAGAATTAGGTAATCTGTACTACTTTCCCCCGATCTCAGCGCCTATGACTGTATACAATTCTTTTGCCACCAATTAGTGTCAGGAATGACCAAGGGTATTTTGTACTGTAGTGCCATATCTTAAATAAACTAAAAAATTGCCTTTGATTTCCCTTTATTATCCCCGATATGCCCCATCTTCTCTTTATAGAGAAATGCTCTTCACAGTGACTGCAGGATGAGCAGCTTGGTGTCTGATATGAGTATGTGACATTATCACCAATTAGCTGCAATCATTTTCCTTTATTTCCTGGAGATCATTACAGTCTGGATAACAGGTTTCCAGATGTGTCCTTACAGTATACCTACAGTACGCCTACTTCTGTGTTAATGTATCAGACAGATACTTTAGATGTCCTATGGAAGAATGGAAATGCTCATTGTCCCTTTGTCTTCGAGCACAAATGATACAGCACTATCTGATATTTTGCAATTGTGATTATTGCCATTAAAGTTATGAATAAACATGCAAGTAACTTTTAATAGTTATTTACATTGGAACAACTTTTTTTTTCCTTTAGCTTTAGTTGTTTTTTTTATCTTTGATTTGAAACATCTAGGAGAAGCCTCACTTGCATGAAGATTTTAATTTACAGAATTTTTCTTTTATCTGGTTGCGCAATAACTTTCCTCGGTGTGTTTGTTCTGAGCCCACGCATAGAGAGAAGCATTAATCTCCTACTCTTGTTGTTACATAGAATAATTAACCTGTAAAACAGCTGTCTCTCTGTTGTGATGGTGCTGTAATTGTATCAGAAACTTCATAGCTAAGATCTAGGTGATAAAAGTGTTTCTTTTTCATTAACAAACTGGTTAGTGAGTTGATGCGCGCGTTCCCCTGGGACGATGTGTCAACTTTCATACTCTTGTTGCTATAATTCCTCTATAGAATTAAAATGTTGGGGAAGTGTGAGATATTACAAGGCCTTGTTCAAAAAGAACAAAGAAAATAAAACAAAACTCGGTGTCATGATAATTGCATGTCAACACATAGAAACATATAGGGGCTGGTTCTGATTCGGACGCCAAGTGGCTGCGCCTGCGTAATGGCGCAGAAGCCTGTTTTACTACAGCACCTTATGCTAATGTGAGTTCCTGTAGGGTCAATGCGAGGATCCGTAGAGCTTCAAGATGCCCCACCCACTGTTTTTCCATCATCATTAGTATCGGCACTTGCGCCAGCCCCATGCTAGGTGAAAGAAACCCATCTGAAATAGGCTTCCCCTCTAGAGACACCTGGCTCAGAATAGTACGGAGCTCTAGCTACAGGACCAGGACACTCCCATGACACTAACACGAGACAGATCTCTTGAGTGTGCTCTTATATCACTTTTCCACCAAAAACCCAAATCCAACCTGGGACACTGACCACGGAATGAGCACAATTCGGAGCCAGGTTTCACACTGGCAGCTGGACCCTGGAATAACCTAGGTCCATCCTCCAATGTAAAACCCAGATCCGACCCGGCTCCGACTCATGCTCACACCGGACCCGGTTCTTCCGTGACCCAGATCATCTGGCATTACAGTGGATGCTTGGAGATGGTGTGATCAAGCGCTACTGAAGGCAGCCATTAGGGTCATGTGAGGCATGACTTGGGTCATCATGACCAAGGTTGCGCCATTTACACTGCCCTGTTCCCAGGTCCGACTCGGGTAGCCACCCGGGTCGGATTCCCGGGTCACTGGATCCAGGTTATTTTTCAGGGATCCAGGTTATTTTTATCCCAAATAGCAATCATAGTTCTGCACAGAAATACAAAAACTAAATTTTGGGGGAAATGTATCAAACCTTCTGAAGAGGACAAGCAACCAATCAGATACTAGCTGTCATTTATATAGAATGCACTAAATAATAGCTAGTATTTGATTGATTGCTATGGCCGACACCTCCTCTTGTCCTTTGTAGAGTGTTTGATACATCACCCCTTAATTATATATATATATATATATATATATATATTAGTTGTAGAGGTCAGTGATCTACTCCTTTGCATGGGAGTCAGTTATGTGGGCAAGGGAGGTAGTGGTGGGCATGGAGCGGTCATGGAGTGTTTGGTATGGAGGAGACAGGGGGATAGTGCAAACAGCAGAGAGATAGTGTTTGGTAAGGGGAGGCAGGCGGGTTAGTACAGATAAGTAGTGGTGAGTATAGAGGCATCAGGGAGTAGTACAGATAGGTAGTGGTGGGTATGGAGAGGTCAGGGAGGTAGTGGTAAGCATGGAGGAGTCAGAGAAGTATTGTGAGCCATGCAGTAACCCTTGCAGTGCTGGTCAGTTGTGGGTAAATATGACCACTACACATGTATTAACATTATGCCAAACTCTAGGGCCCCCCATACTATGCCACAGTCTACTGCATCTACATTATACCCCACTGTAGTACCCCCCTCTTTATGCCACACTGTAGTGCATCCACATTATACAACACTGTAGTGCCCCCCAACATGATGCCACCCTGTTGTGCCCACACAATATGCCACACTATAGAGCCCCCTACATTATATTGCACTGTAGTGCCCCCTACATTATGCCACACTGTAATAACCAACATTATACCACGCTGTAGTGCTCACACATTATGCAACACTGTAGTGCCCACATTATGTTACACTATAGTGCCTACACAGTGTACTCACCAGAAGCCACAGCAGCCAGAAAAGCGGCGGTCACAGCCTCACAATGAGTGACTATCATGAGGCTGCACTGCTGCTGATTTCCACGGTTCAGAGGAGCATGTGATGGGCTTCTCCAATCAGAGCTCAGCACTTGCTCTTCTGACTCTGCTGCAGTACTGGGATTTATTTCCCAGTAAAGCAGAGCTGAGACTGACTGCAGTGTGCCCCCGATCCTCTGAGTGTAGCTGCCGGCTGGGTAAGCCACAGTCTTGATGACGACCCGGTAAGCAGCTGCACTGCCTCCTGCTATAGTGAATGGCGCCATAGGCCACGCCCTTCTGTGATAGAGGGCGTGGATACAAATCAGTTGGGCCCACAGGAGATTTCACCGACTTCTTGGTGGTCCAGTGCGAGCCTGGATGGATATCCTTAAAACCTGGACTGTAATGGCGGAGTTTGGGAAAATCTGAACTACGGTAAAAAAGGATACTGGTGGTTCAGCGTGAAAATAGACAGTAGTATTCTTAAAGAATTTTATGTAACCTTAAACTTTTCAGTCAATAAAGAAATGAATACAGTAAGCACTGTAACATTAAAAAATAATATGTTCTGCAGTGACTTCACTTTATGAAGCAATTTCAATAAGCTTGGTCCAATTTACAGCTCACAAATGAATACCTGACATAAAGGTTAAACAAGAACCGCAGCCGCCAAACATACAAATTATGAAATGTGCCTTTCTTAGATAGTACAAGTTAGGGAAGACAAAGGTAGCATTTTATGTTCTGCAATGCCAACTACTGAAGGTCAGCACGAAAAGTTTTACAGTATCCCTATATATCTTAACTGGCAGTGCACTGGCCCCCAGCATGATACCATTCAAACAAATATTAAAGGCTCAGAGATTTTCTAGGGCAATAAAAAGGGCAGACAAGATTAGCAATGACAGTAAAATTGGGTATTACGTTTTTACAAACCTTTAAGTGCAATAGTTCTACAACCTTTGTTTTACACACTTTGTTCTATAGATAAAGTGTTTTGGATTAACCTGTTTCTGACCAGATAATGTAGATATTAACATTGTGTGTACACAGGACCTGATTCAGCAAGGATTGCAATTGCAAAGCTGCATGCAGGCTATAGATATATGATGTATGCACGCAGGCTATAGATATATGATGTATGCATGCAGGCTATAGATATATGATTTATGCACGCAGGCAGCTTTGCAATGCAATCCTTGCAATCATGCAAATGCAGCAGGAGGTGTATGACACCCCCTGCTGCATTTGCGATCCCAGCACTGCGATGTAGGTCGTAGTGCTGGGATCACCATCGCGACTATCGCTCCCATCGGTGGTCGATGGTCGCAATTGCAGACGGCGCCCGCGGCCGGCCAGCTAAGCCTCATATTACTCAGGCTGGCCGGCTTGCGAACCCAGCAGACTGTGTACGTTCATGCAGTCCCTGGGCTGGCCACTCCGGGAAAATGGGGCGGACACGCTGAATTAGCCCCACAGTACTGTATATCAATTTGGCAGAAAAGTGTTATATATTTTTTTAGCAGTAGTTAATATGGACGAAGGATATATTTAATAAGTGACATTTTTTCACAGTTGTAAGATAAGGCTTGACACAATTCTGTATTTTTTTCGCCAATGCAGTTAATTGCCTCCACTACAACCATATACCGGTCATCAGGCCTGTATTGACAACATCACAGAAAGGCTGGTGTATCTGAGAATATAAATGTACTGATCCGAGATTTCAAGCTTTTTTTAAAAAAAATATTCTGCAACCTCCATGCTCTACACTCCTCTCCCAAACCATTGTACTAGGTTTGCACTGGTGTTAAAGGTCAGACATGATGCATATTGAATTGACTTTTATTAAAATAAAGCTTTTAAAAGACCTGCGGAAATCCTGTGATGAAACGCTTTGGGTATGTGGCTTGTTGAAGTTTGAATATGGAGGTCTGTTGTTGCCGACTGATTCATTCATTTATAATATATTTCTGTTATATTGTAATTTAACATTTTATTTTTAAGTTAAAAAAATTCTGCCCCATGGAAGCGCCTTCTGCTTTTGTTTTGGTCTAGATGTAAATTTGCAGAGATTATAATTTGCTTGGTGTTTAAAAATGTATGTCCAAAGGGATCTGACTAAGGGCTTTTTGGACTTCCAATTACATTTGTGGCAGATTTTGGGCATTTAATTCTGTTTTATATTACTATAAAAGTCTGCTTGCAAAGCTCCACAGCCACTAAAATGCCCTTTCTCCTGTCAAGAATTACCATATATTTCTCTTAAAATAATTATATCTTTTACCCAAACGTGTCACTTTCAGCTCCGCATCATCGCTCTTATCAGACCCTTCCTCTCCCAGGATACCACCAAAACTATTATCCACTCACTCATCATTTTTCGACTCGACTACTGCAACCTTCTCCTTACAGGCATCCACTGCTCCCATCTTTCTCCGCTCCAGTATTTTCTTAATTCTGCAGCTAGACTTATCTCCCGCCGCTCCGCCTTTGTCTCCACTCTCTGCCAAGCCCTACACTGGCTCCTATTCCCATACAGAATCTTCTTTAAACTCCACACACTCATGTATAAGGCCCTCTCAAACTCCACTGCTTAGTACATCTCCAACCTCATCTCCAACCTCATCTCCATACATACTCCCTTCTGCCCTTTCCAGTTATCCTGGCTCTGGTTACCACATTGCTCTCCCAAATCTAAGATTTCTCCTGTGCTGCCCCACATGACTGGAATGATCTTCCTTGTTCTTTGAGGTTCTCCCCTAGCATGAACAGTTTCAAACAATCCTGTTTTTGAAAGCATACCAGTCCTCCACTTAACCACTTTCCCTCATCCTTTTTTTATCCTAACTCTTGCTTCTAGCAGAAAGAAAGAAGTGATAATACCACTGTATAGGTCATTGGTATGTCCTCATCTCGAATACTGTGTTCAGTTCTGGAGGCCATATGTCCAAAGACTAAAAGATCTTAATATGTATAGTTTGGAGCAGAGAAGGGAAAGGTGGGACATGATAGAAACGTTCAAATATATAAAGGGTTTTTAACAAGGTAAAGAAAGAGAAGTGTTAGAACAAGAGGACATGTTCTGAAACTGGATGGTGGTAGGTTCAGGGGTAATTTGAGGAAAAATTACTTCACAGAAAGGGTAGTGGACAAGTGGAATAGCCTCCCCTCAGAGGTGGTAGAGGCTAAGACAGTAGAGCAATTTAAACATGCATGGGGTAGACAAAAGGATATCCTTCAGAAGAAGTAAGGATCAATAAGGGTTGAGGTAACAATTGGTTTCAAAATGGGGCAGACTACTGTAGATGGGCCAAGTGGTTCTTATCTGCGGTCAAATTCTATGTTTCTATGTTTCTTACCCTCAGTTCCCCTTATACCCCTTTTCCACCAAAAAGCTGGCTCCGACCTGGGTTTTTGGACATGGTTCCAACCCAGGTCAGACCCCGTTTACACTGCACCTTTGATCTGGGTTATTCCCAGGTCAGCTCCATTCACACTGAACCTGGGTCTGCTCTGCTAAACTTGTGAGGTCATAAAAAGTGGGAGGTGACTGCTTCACATCCACCAATCAGCTCATTTTAGGCATGACCCAGGTTGGTTAACCCAGGTCATGCCATTTACCCTGCACCATTACCCGAGTCCATCCTGGGTCCAACCCTGGTAGCTACCTTGGTTGGATTTCTAGGTCACTTGACCTGGGTTATTTTTCAGGGACCCTTTTCCACTAAGCCGTGACCAGGGTAGACCCGGAAATAATCCGGGTTAATGCAGCAGTGGAAAAGAGGCATTACTATTGCTCACCCCATGTGTCAACCATCTGTCTGCCCCCTTCCCTCCTGTTTCTCATTAATTGGAAGCTCTATAAAGCAGGGTCCTCTTCTCACCTGTTTCTCATTGCCTACAACTCTTGCTCACCAATACTCCTGCTTCTCCTCCTTGGGCTCTCTACTCCTTGACTCCACTCACTCTTTGCTCCTCTAAACTTGTTAGTCGCACTCACAGTAATGTTTATTTTTATAGTATTGTACTGTTTTACCATGTACTGTCTAGTAGTTTACCCTCTGTATGGTGCTGCTGACCACATGTGGCACCATATACATAAATGTTATTATTATTATTATTAGTTGTGGCTTAGTGTTTAGTGCTGCTTATGACATCAATGTGGACAAAGAAGAGGCAGACACAACTTTCTTAGCCTGTCCACATGGATGTCATAATACCATTATACCTTCATTTGGAGATACCAAATTGGGACAAAATGGGACTTCGCCCATGATTCACCAAACCCTGCCTGAATCCAGCTACAAACATACGCTTTTTTACCAAAACTCTGCCATGAATAGTGGGAACATTGGGAGTTATATTAACGGGATCGGTATGAAATACCACCAGTTCAAATCCCGACGCCAAAAGACCGGCAGCAGTGAAGATCCCAAAAGAGAATTAAGGTAAGTATTACTAACCCTTCCCCCCTAACCCTAACCCTCCATTAGGGGTGCCTAACCCTCACCTCCTCCCCCCTACTGCCTAAACCTAACACCCCCCTGTCCCCGCAGCCTAAACCTCCCGGGACGGTGCCTAAGCCTAACCCTCCTGGGATGGTGCCTAACCCTAACCCCCCTTCCCCTAGTCTAACCCTAACCCTCCCGGGATGGTGCCTAACCCTAAGTCCCTCTGGGAGCCCCTAACCTAACCCTCCCCCCCATGGTTGTCCAAGTCCGCCGCCCGGCTTACCTTCACTCAGTATGCTGGGCGTTGGGCTCCCGGTGTAGGGATAATGATAGGCATCAGGATTTTGCTGCCTATCATTAGTCCCCTTTCAGGATTAAACAGTCGGGAAGCCAGCGGTTGGCATTTCGACCCTCGGCTTCCTGACTGCATACCATATGAACAATGTCCACCATATGTACCCCTACAGTCCTTTACTAGGTATAAGTAAGCAAAGAAACATTTTTAGGCATCTTTAATTTTTCTTGCTGTATAAAGTAATCTGCTGAAAAATAATGTAGTACTGAGTTTAAGCCATTTAAGGTTTGAATATTTCTACCCTGATTGTTTTAACTTTGACAATTGGTTTGTCAGGATAAAGTTGATATCCTGACTATCGGACTGTCTGAATAACGGCGCTGGAATCGAAACACCAGTCAGAATCCAAGCACCAGAATCCTGACCACTGGCATTCCAATGGTAATTATTGGGGTTAGGGGGAAGGTTAGGGTTCGGGGCTTAGGGTTAGACTAAGATTAGGCTGCGGGTGCGGGAGGGTTAGGATTAAGCTGCGGTTGGGATGTTTGTTTTTGTTCCTTAAATTCCCACTCTTCCACCTTTTCGTTTCTTTTTATGTTTGGTGGAATAGAACTGCAGTTCAGTACACATCTTGCTGTTGAGGTTTGCTGCCCTTCAATATACCAGTTAGGTTGATTTCTACCTAATGGGGTATCCGGCACTACTCTACCGGTTGGGCCTTTTGCGTGTGTTATTGGTACATGAGACTTACACCTTTTATACTTTATTGTTATTGTTGATTATTGTTGTTGAATTGGTCCATTTTCTCCATTATTTTATCTTTTTGGAAGTAATTGCATTTGTCAGGTGGTTTCACTGATATCTGGCAGTTCTTTCATTGGTCACCACACTGTACTTGTTTTGTTACTAAGCAAACACTGACAAAATGTAATCCCAAAATATACCTCATGTCATTATTTATACAGTTTAGGTTGGTTTTGTGTTAAAATGCATTTGGGCCACGATCTGTCAACACCCACTAGGACATTTAAATTTTAAACTACTTTAAATAGTGGAAATGTATTGTGGAAAGTCTATTAAAACACATTAGAGGAGCTAGAATAGTTATTCAATTATTTTTGCAAGCAGCATGCGAGAAGAAGCATGAAATGCTGTTAAATATTTTAAAAGAACGCTATTTATTCTTTTCAGAATGTCTCTCACTCTCTGTGTAACCTGTCAACCTTTCACTATATATATTTTTTCTTATTTGTGTATTTCTTTTGTATTATATAACACATTTGTATTTTAACTTCAAATGTGCTTTGTGTTCAACCTCTCTTCAATCACACTCATTGTTAGGACCTAAAAACTTCACGGCCGCCTCTGGTTATCACTTTGCCTTTTCAATTTCAAGGACTTAATACACTCTTCCCCCGAAGCCGTGTCCAGTGTAGCACGTTGTTGATACTGAAGTGTTTTTGTCTTGTAGATTCTATTCTATTTATGCTTTCTATCACAGCTTGAGTGCTATTTACACTGGTCTCTGTTTTATCTGCCTTATTATCATCAGACTTGAATGGATGTTAGCTGTTCTGGCAGGTCTTTTCAGCCTGTTATCCAAAAGTTCAAGTCTGTCAAATTTGGTGTGGAATTGAAAATCGCTTTAGGTTTTTATTACTATTTTTGGGTTTTAGTCACCCGAGTTCTGTAGTGTTCACAATATATTATGGATATTACTATTGGCTGAAAAGGAATTGGCAAATGTTTGGTCAGAAATGGGACATTATTATTGTTCTCGTCAACAGTAAGGATAACTATGCTCCAAATGTAAATAAATATAATGCTGGTGTCTCTCTTTTTACCTGTGACCCCCCGTAGTGTAGGAGCTTATTATCGGTTAGTATTAGCTCACACTTAACTGCTTTTTCAACCTCTTTTCTAAAAAATCTTAGAAGGGCAGCTGAGTGGGATGTGATGATGCCACTTAAGTCATCATGGCCCTGCCCTCTGCTGTGCAATGCCGCAATTTGCAATAACGGGTTTTGTAGGCCCCTGCCCACAATGGAAGTGGACAGGATCCGGAAGAGCGGCTTCCTCAAAATTCTGGAGTTTCCCAGACATTTCGGGACTTTAAACTAGAGATGAGCGGTTCGGATTCTGTGGAATCGGAAGCGCTCCGAACGTTGGGGATCCGAGTCCACCCGAACGCTGTTTGGGTGTTCCCCACCTGACTTGGATCCCACTTCGAGGCTGAACGGCGGCCTCCTGATGTCGGATTCTCACAAAAGAATCTGATGTCAGGGCCCCTTTAGTGTAGGGCAGAACGCAGTGATAGCGGTCTGCCCTACACAGAAACAAACACGCAGTCGCCAGCGGCAGCTGTGTGTTTGCTATAGCAGCCAATGAGAGTCAGACCGACTCTCATTAGCTGCTGCGTCCCCGGAGGGAGCCGGCTGGAGCTCACTCATGAGCTCCGCCTTCCGGCGGTATGCAGTTGGGAAACCGGCTGCCTTAATACCGACAGCCGGCTTCCCGGCTGCTTTATCCCTGCGTGGGATAAATGACCGGCATCTATATCTAGACGCCTGTCATTTACCAGACGCTGGGAGACCGGCGTCCGGCATCCCGATCGAAGGGATGCCGAACGCCGCGAGCGGACAGCCACGCGGGGGGGGAGGGTTAGGTTTAGGACACCCGGGGGGGACATAGGGTTAGGCGCCCCCTCGGGAGGGTTAAGGCTAGGCTACGGAAAGGGGGGGGTTAGGGTTAGGCACCCCCAGGGGGAGGATAGGGTTAGGCACCCCCCGGGGGACAGGTCTAGGCAGGGGGGAAGGGGAGGTTAGGGTTAGGCACAGAGGGGGGATTAGGGTTAGGCACTTGGGGGGGAGGTTAGGGTTAGGCACCCCTAAGGAGGGTTAGGGGGGTTAGGTTAGGTTAGTCTATACTTTCCTTAGGGACGATCGGGATTTCCAGCCCTGTCGGGCTTCCGCTGCCGGGCTCTGCTGATCTGTTGGACTGCCGCTGCCGGGAATCGAACTGCCGGCCATGCGGCAGCCGGATTCCATACCGATTCCCTTCCGGCTCCCCCCTCTGTGGTGATGGGAGAGAAGTAGGATCAGATGGCTGCAGTCACGGCAGGAGCGGGGACTCAGGTAAGTTTTTTTTTTCTTTATGTGTAAGGCGGCAATACTGGGGGCACTGCTAATGGGGGTATACTACTGGGGACACTTCTAAAGGGGGTATATTACTAGGGGCATTTGTAATGGGGGCGTACTACTGGGGGCATACTACTGGGGGCATACTAGGGGCACTACTACTGGGGGCACTACTAGTGGGGGCATACTACTAGGGGCACTATTGGGTGCACAACTACTAGGGGCACTTCTACTGGGGGCATACTACTGGGGGCTTACTACTGGGGGCATACTACAAAGGGCACTACTTGTGGGGGCATACTACTAGGGACACTACTACAGGAGGCATACTACTGGGGGCATACAACTAGGGGCACTACTATTTGGGGCATACTACTACTGACACTACTACTGGGGGCATTCTACTAGGGGCATAATACTGGGGCACTACTAATGGGGGCATACTACTAGGGGCATACTACTGTGGGCACTACTACTGGGGGCATACTACTAGGGGCATTCTACTGGGGGCACTACTAATGGGGGCATACTACTAGGGACATTACTACTGGGGGCATACAACTGAGGGCATACTACTAGAGACAATACTACTGGGGGCATACTAATGGGAGCATACTACTAGGGGCACTACTATTGGGGGCATACTACTACGGACACTACTGCTGAGGACATTCTACTAAGGGCACTACTACAGGGGGCATACTACTAAGGACACTACTACTGGGGACATACTACTAGGGACACTACTACTGGGGGCATACTACTGGGGGCACTACTATTGGGGGCATACTACTATGGACACTACTACTGGGGACATACTACTAGGGACACTAGTACTGGGGGCATACTACTAGGGGCACTAATATTGGGGGCATACTACTACAGACACTACTACTGGGGGCATACTACTAGGGGCACTAATATTGGGGGCATACTACTAAGGACACTACTAATGGGGACATGCTCCTAGGGGCACTGCATAGGGGGCCCTACTACTGAGGGCATTGTGTAAGGGACACCACTGCTGGGGGCATTGTGTAAGGGACACCACTGCTGGGGGCATTGTGTAAGAGACACTATTGCTGTGGGCATTGTATAAGGGGCACTACTACTGTGGGCATTGTATAATGGGCATTACTACTGTGGGCTTTGTTTATAAGGGACACTAATGTGGATATTGTGTAAAAGTGGCACTACTGTGTGTCATAACATAAATAAGAGACCCTGCTTTATGGTGTAATGTGAATCTGGGGCACTATGTGCGGTGTAATGTGAATAAGATTGTGCACTGTGACTCCTTGGGCCGTAGACCACTGTGTATACAAGTACTGTGACTCTGCTGG
The DNA here is from genome assembly GCA_031769625.1 of Taudactylus pleione. NCBI lineage: Eukaryota > Metazoa > Chordata > Amphibia > Anura > Myobatrachidae > Taudactylus > Taudactylus pleione. Next base: position 2,518,865 of record JAUIMM010000710.1, read on the forward strand.
CTGTACCCCACCGGGTGGGTGGGAGGGCCCAAGGACCATTCCATCTTGCACTACCTCTCATTTCTGCCACTGCTGTGTGGCAATGTGTCATAGATGTGCTTTAAACTGTGGTGTCTGTGCCGCTGCTCTGTCGCTTAGTAACCAGTCAGCTCACTGCAACCTTTGGCCAATAATGGTGAAAACAATATTATAAGCTGTGAAGTGGCCTAAATTGACTGGAATTGACTGGAAATTATTGTTATTGAGGTTAATAATACTCTAGGAAGAAAAAAAGACCAATTTCTGTGATTTTAGCTTTTTTTGTCAATTTTTGTAAAAAAATCCAAATCCAAAACCAGTCACCACACTTGGCAAATCCAAATCCAAATATAATGACGGACAACGAATTAGAACCAAATCCAAATCCGGCAAAAATGGTCCGGCGCACATCCCCACTTTAAACAAGACCTGCTAGACAGACCTCCTTCCTGTGAACTTGTGAATGAACAGTGTTGCAAAGATGCAAAAAACATTGTAGTTGCTAAACATAGTTACCCAGCCAACTAAACAGAAGGCCAACTAAACTGGCCTTCACCAATCATATATATATATATATATATATATATATATATAGATATATATATATATATATATATATATATATAGATATATATACAGCTACACATTACATCTGAGGTCAACTGTACAAAAAGATCCAAACCAGAATTAAGAATCTCAGGCATCCCCAAAGGAAGTGGACAGGTAGTGCCCAACTACAAGGAGTTAACTATCTATCTATCTATCTATCTATCTAGGGACACCACTGCTGGGGGCATTGTGTAAGGGACACCACTGCTGGGGGCATTGTGTAAGAGACACTATTGCTGTGGGCAGTGTATAAGGGGCACTACTACTGTGGGCATTGTATAATGGGCATTACTACTGTGGGCTTTGTTTATAAGGGACACTAATGTGGATATTGTGTAAAAGTGGCACTACTGTGTGTCATAACATAAATAAGAGACCCTGCTTTATGGTGTAATGTGAATCTGGGGCACTATGTGCGGTGTAATGTGAATAAGATTGTGCACTGTGACTCCTTGGGCCGTAGACCACTGTGTATACAAGTACTGTGACTCTGCTGGCTGTACCCCACCGGGTGGGTGGGAGGGCCCAAGGACCATTCCATCTTGCACTACCTCTCATTTCTGCCACTGCTGTGTGGCAATGTGTCATAGATGTGCTTTAAACTGTGGTGTCTGTGCCGCTGCTCTGTCGCTTAGTAACCAGTCAGCTCACTGCAACCTTTGGCCAATAATGGTGAAAACAATATTATAAGCTGTGAAGTGGCCTAAATTGACTGGAATTGACTGGAAATTATTGTTATTGAGGTTAATAATACTCTAGGAAGAAAAAAAGACCAATTTCTGTGATTTTAGCTTTTTTTGTCAATTTTTGTAAAAAAATCCAAATCCAAAACCAGTCACCACACTTGGCAAATCCAAATCCAAATATAATGACGGACAACGAATTAGAACCAAATCCAAATCCGGCAAAAATGGTCCGGCGCACATCCCCACTTTAAACAAGACCTGCTAGACAGACCTCCTTCCTGTGAACTTGTGAATGAACAGTGTTGCAAAGATGCAAAAAACATTGTAGTTGCTAAACATAGTTACCCAGCCAACTAAACAGAAGGCCAACTAAACTGGCCTTCACCAATCATATATATATATATATATATATATATATATATATATATAGATATATATACAGCTACACATTACATCTGAGGTCAACTGTACAAAAAGATCCAAACCAGAATTAAGAATCTCAGGCATCCCCAAAGGAAGTGGACAGGTAGTGCCCAACTACAAGGAGTTAACTATCTATCTATCTATCTATCTATCTATCTAGGGACACCACTGCTGGGGGCATTGTGTAAGGGACACCACTGCTGGGGGCATTGTGTAAGAGACACTATTGCTGTGGGCATTGTATAAGGGGCACTACTACTGTGGGCATTGTATAATGGGCATTACTACTGTGGGCTTTGTTTATAAGGGACACTAATGTGGATATTGTGTAAAAGTGGCACTACTGTGTGTCATAACATAAATAAGAGACCCTGCTTTATGGTGTAATGTGAATCTGGGGCACTATGTGCGGTGTAATGTGAATAAGATTGTGCACTGTGACTCCTTGGGCCGTAGACCACTGTGTATACAAGTACTGTGACTCTGCTGGCTGTACCCCACCGGGTGGGTGGGAGGGCCCAAGGACCATTCCATCTTGCACTACCTCTCATTTCTGCCACTGCTGTGTGGCAATGTGTCATAGATGTGCTTTAAACTGTGGTGTCTGTGCCGCTGCTCTGTCGCTTAGTAACCAGTCAGCTCACTGCAACCTTTGGCCAATAATGGTGAAAACAATATTATAAGCTGTGAAGTGGCCTAAATTGACTGGAATTGACTGGAAATTATTGTTATTGAGGTTAATAATACTCTAGGAAGAAAAAAAGCCCAATTTCTGTGATTTTAGCTTTTTTTGTCAATTTTTGTAAAAAATCCAAATCCAAAACCAGTCACCACACTTTGGCAAATCCAAATCCAAATATAATGACGGACAACGAATTAGAACCAAATCCAAATCCGGCAAAAATGGTCCGGCGCACATCCCCACTTTAAACAAGACCTGCTAGACAGACATCCTTCCTATGAACTTGTGAATGAACAGTGTTGCAAAGATGCAAAAAACATTGTAGTTGCTAAACATAGTTACCCAGCCAACTAAACAGAAGGCCAACTAAACTGGCCTTCACCAATCATATATATATATATACAGCTACACATTACATCTGAGGTCAACTGTACAAAAAGATCCAAACCAGAATTAAGAATCTCAGGCATCCCCAAAGGAAGTGGACAGGTAGTGCCCAACTACAAGGAGTTAACTATCTATCTATCTATCTATCTCTGTCTATCTATCTCATATCTATCTCATATCTATCTATCTATCTATCTATCTATCTATCTATCTATCTATCTATCTATCTATCTATCTGTCTGTCTGTCTGTCTGTCTATCTCATATGCTAATATACCACACTTATCACTGAGGGGGAAAGCTTTGAATATTGATATTTCCAGCCAATGAGATGTAAAAGTCCGGGGTCATCACGGTGTTTAGCACATTTAGAGAATAAAGTAAAAGGAAATCAATTGAAGCTGAGAGTTGTTTCCAGGAGCACTTTCTCTGTGAGTGGAATGTGCGAGGATGACAGGTAGGTTGCTGATGGAATGACACTTTGCTTATTTAAGAGGCAATTAGATGCTGTCTTATAGGACAACATTATATTTTGACAGATTAAATGACATTCTTTTCACAGACGTCTCTTTTTTTTTGCATATTCATCTGCAAATTTTCAAGTTGGTGATATTTCTTACTTACCATTCCAGCAGGAACTTCATAATGACATTTTGACATTTACAGAAAGTACAGAATTTTAATATGATAGACATAAGTGTTTACGCACATTAATATGATGTGACAATTTATGCTGAGGGTTCGGGGACCGCCAACTCAAGTCGGCATTAACTTATTTTGGCTGGCATGTCAGCTGGTGTTAATTCCAGCTAAAATAAATATCTGAATGGGTTTTAATGAGTCTGTAGGTTAATGATTAGCTTTATATTATTTAATATAACTTACTGAAAATATCAAAGGACGAGAAAGATTTTTTCACATCAACAGAGCACAAACGTATATATTGCAAACCTTATTAAATGTTAGAAGAGCTGTTGACCTTAGGCGGCTTTTATCTTTATAGACGTGGGCCGGCCATGCACGAAGGGCTTTTCCTTTCAGTTCTGTAACTGGTGCTCCCAGCATCCACTTGGTCTTGCTGTCCCATCTACTGTAGCAGCAGTCTTATAGCAGATTCTCCAAAAGGCATTAGAAGAGGAAACTTTGATAACCACTGCCGGTGCGTATCCACTAGCAGATAGTGGAACGACCATACGATTGCAACATTGTAATCCTTCAGACGTTCCTCTCCCCCTGCAGTGCCTACACTGAACGATATGTTGTTCAGTTTGGGCACCCTTCCTCATCCCTGAACATGGTCAATCTGTCGTTATCGGCAGATTGAGCGGCATGTTCAGGCGATGATTGATGTCGGAAATTACCACTGGGAGTGCGCATCGCTGATCGTTTCCGACATTTTCATGCCTGATTTGGGCACAATTAATGAGCCATCGAACGATAACAATATTGTTATCATTCAATCGCTCATTTTAATGCGGGTTTTTAGAAGTGGAGATGTTGCCCATAGCAACCAATCAGATTCTACTTAACATTTATATAGCACCTTCTAGAAGATAACAGCTAGAATCTCCACTTCTAAAAACCTGCACTTTAGTAAATATATTATAGTTTTTTAAAGATTATTACTTAAAGTTTAGTTACCATGGTTAAAGATGTTGCTAAAAGAGGCTACTTATTCAGAACTTGTCAAATGTCAGCAGCAGAGTGTATCTCGGTTTTCAACAGGCAATTTCATGCACAAATTCTATATCAAGCGTACTTTATTACAGTAAGGTGTACAACCCAATTTAGTGATTTTAAATCAGTAACTCTGTACACTTTAGGGACCCCTGGTAGATATACTGTATATTTTATTTTTAAAATTCAATTAGACAAATCTAATTCTATTACCATTTGTTTGATAATACATTGTTAAAATACCAATGCAGAACTTGCCATTTAGTATCTAGCTGTGCCATGTGTCTCCAAGACCTAAATAGGTGCAAAATTTATGTATAGAATTTTACGTAATTATTCCTATTTTCTCCAAACATGCTTTTAATGAATCCACTGATTCATTGGTAGCTAATTAATGATCTCATGTGTACAAAGCAAGAATATTAGCATGCAGAATTCTGAATACATGAATATTTGTATGTGTCTAGATTACTCATATTGACTGTTAAAATTACACATTTTGGGATCTGGTGCAAAGATCCTGTGCAATTGTTTATTGCTATCATTTTGTATTTTATGGAGCAATTAAATTAAATCTATATTTTATAACATACTGTGCTGCCTTGCCTTTCCTTATATGTCTGAACAGCTTTTTAGAAAATCAGGGCCTCATTTACTAACGAGTTTTATCACCAAAACGAGTGATAAATGTCACTGTGTATGATAAATGGTGCTCCAGCCAATCAGCTCCCAACTGTCAACTGTTAGAAAAGCGACAGTTGGGAGCTGATTGGCTGGAGCACCATTTATCATACACAGTGACATTTATCACTCGTTTTGGTGATAAAACTCGTTAGTAAATGGGGTCCTCAGTCTGTTAGCAGCAATGAATACAATTGCAATATTTCTTATATGTGTATATCTGTATAAAAAAGTCAATTAGTTAGCTTTCCTTTCACTATATACAGATTAATATTCCCACTAACTTGTCTTTTATTTCTCTATGAAGGGAATGGGTGTTTGAATATGTGGGTGGAGCTAAATATAACTGGTGCATTAGTCACATCGGGGGTGTGGGCTGGACAAGACCTTTGTGAATTTGGGGTGTGACCTAAAGAGCCCTGGTCCAGTTTTTCCATGTAGAACTTTGGAAGACATGGCTGTATACCTTTCTCATGCTGAGCTTACATTGTTCAATAGGACTTGTGGTTCTTAACCCATTCATTATGACTTTATTTATTTCTTCACCGGGAGAAGCCCGGAGAGGAGATGCAGGTGGGTGGTGATGGGGGCGTTGCCCATAGGCAAACGCAGGAGGGGGGGTTCCGGTTGCCTGGAAACCTCCCTCCCAAGCTCATACTATGACCACGAGCAATAGTATATAATACAATTATACTAGAGCTGCATGTTTTAAAGATCTCCACAGTATCACAAATGCAATAATTAGCACCACCTGTGGATCTTTTCAAATTTGTCAGCAGCAATGAATATACCTGTGCACCAACTAGGAGATCTGGAAAATATGCACTGTTAGGGGTGCAATGCTATAGACCATCTATAGGGTTAATTATTATTACTGTTTAACAAACATTGTCCAGTGTATAATGAGACCAATGTGTCCATGGTGGTGCTAGGTTCTTCTGTCCCTACCCCAGTCTCACAGACTTGTTCTAATGCTCTGGAATGGTGCCCACATCTGAAATAAACACGTTTAGCTAAAACAGGATTGCCCTACTGCCACATGGTGCCCCTGTAGAAATCCTGTGTTTGCCCCTGGGGCCAGATTATCCACCTCATTACTCCCCACTCACATCAAACTGCAGTGAATCATGCATATTTAAATAGGGGCAGGGCCAATTGACATGATTATCATAGAATTGCATCAATAGGCCCCTCCTACTCACAGACCACTGATTCCTGGTAAGGTCCTCCTCATTCTGCCCACTTCACTAGGAAGAGGGTGGGATGCTGAGAAGTGCCTACACTCCCAATTGTGCGGGGTGGGGGGCTACCCCAAAAAATTGTGTGCCTCCCGCACGTTCTGTATATTAGTTCTGAATATAATAATGAATTTTCTACTGCTGAGATAGCATTAAAAATTATTAGGTTTATTGATCCAATTTTGTATACAATAAAACATGTAAAAACTAAAAAAAGAGAAATAAAATGAATAATTAGAAATTAAGCACTAAAACAAATTTGACCTGTAATAGAACTAATTGTATATAAAAGACCAAATTGGTATAATACCAGGTAAAACAGCTATGCGTTTCTCAGAAGTCCGATCCGATCTAATGTATATAAACCTTTTATTAAACACCGGTGAGACCATTATTGTTGTTTGCAATTTTTTTTGTCCACTGGACATTTAAAAAAATATATATACTGACAGTGCCATCAATACACAACTATATACAGATCTACTGAGCAATATGTTTAGGTCATTTCAACATGCATTCACCATGCAATGAGTACAAGCAAACCCTCAAGGTATTAAACCACCCAAGAGTATAAGAACTAAAGATGACACAGTGGCACAGCAGTTAGCATTACGATCTCGTAGATCTCAGGCCACTGGTTAAGTTCCACCCAAGGGTACTATCTGCAGGGACTTTGTCTGTCCTCTAGATGTTGGTGTCAGATTCCTGACAAAGTCCTACTTGAAGGTTAATTTGTTTCTGTTTTGTGTGCCCTGGTGCTCTAAACTTGTCTGAACTTATCACTGCTATTGTCCGATATTCAAAATCCATGTACATTTATACCATATTTTCAAGTGTATGGGGTCTAGTCAACCTCATTATTCCATAATCTCTATATATTGTACATTTTTATTACCTGTTATATTTCAAAATAATGCAGAACATTTGTAGTATGTTTAGGAGATACCTGGATTTTGACTTACAGTATAGGAAAGATTAGCTCTCAGGACAGAGAGACACACTGTAAATCTTGGGGGAAGTAATTCTATTTTGTTTCTTCAAGGACAAGTGAACTGTTGGAAATACTCGGTGCATTTCTCTCTCTGTGCCAGCAAAAGCTTCAGAGACACATGCAGGGTTCTCGTCCCAGGGGACTCAGATGGGAAGAAGTATTTTTTATCAATCCTGGAAGAGGGGTCAGCGCCTACCAGAGTCAATCACTTTGCTTCAGTCGTGAAAATGCCATGTTTACCGTTTGTGTGTGTGTTTTCCTGGCACATTTCCAGATAAAAGACAGAAACTAGTTCAAAGAGAAAACAAAAGATCAAGGCTTAATAGAAGCCAGCCTCTATACTTTCTCTTCTAGCCAAGTTACTGTGGAATGCCGCCGTCCAAGAAAATGCAGCATGTAACCGAAAGGATATAGGGGAATAAAATACAATTCATAAATCTATTCAATAGTAACGGCATATTTGTTCAATACAAAGCATGCACTTATTTCATTAGGGAACCTATTTACTACAGTCCGGATTGTAGTGTGATAATTTCACCTAATTTCACCTCTGATTGCTTTAGCGTACCTTTCTTTTCTTATGCCCCGCAGGGACAGTTTCTGTTTCGAGCCCCTGTCCCTATGTGTGATTATTAATTCATTCGGACGAACAGTAATTTCATACTGCTGCAATAAGCAGCAATATGACATTTTAATTATCGGCTCTAGAACCCTATAAGAAATATGCCCCTAATTGGTGTTGGAAGCACTAGTTTTACTCTGTACTGACTGGCCATGTTTCCTCCCTGCATAATGGCTGCACAAGGCTATTACGTGGCTGTATGCAACACAGGGGTCTATTTACTAAGCAGTGTTAGTGTAAAAATGATAAGGTGCCAGCCAATCAGCTCCCAACTGACATTTTTGAAACACAACCTGTGAGATGACAGTTAGGAGCTGATTGGCTGGCACCTTATCACTTTTCACTCTGTCTCCTAACACTGCTTAGTAAATAGACCCCTATGTGTGAAACTGAGGGGAGAACATAATAACCTGGCACACTCCGACGCTTTGCAAGGCAAAGAGAACATTCCTTGTCCATTGTTTGCCAATGGTTGCACAGTGCACTGATCCTCTTAATTGTGCTGTACAGTTAATTGTGAATAAATCTTTGCATACATGTACAAAAAAATAACAGATTCTAGTGTAAGGCACCTATTTATTAAATTATATTTGCAGCATATTCCCCTGAAAAAACCCATTATCGGGGGATACCCACAAATTTTAAGTATCCCCAGGATTTACTGTAACAATGTTGACACATGTGCGATAGCAGCGCTGAGGGGGCAAAGCAGGAAGTCATGTGATTGCATTGTTACGTCTCGGCGAATAAGGAATCCTTATTGCCGCTACAGATGTTGCCGATGGTGCTGCAAACGTGCGCACGCATTCCTCCAAGCGATTAGCCGTAGCCTCGTGCACTACGCTACGCCATACCACACGCTGCATTCGCATCATTCAATCCTATAGAGACTGGCGTGCAAATGCACAGCCTGTACCCAATTGCGTGTACGCGACTCACACCATACTTGGGTGCTATTTGCTGCAAAAGCGCCAAAGATGCAAGAGGACACATCTGTAATTGTAGTGATAAGAAATCATTATTATCATAGGCAGACTGTAAATTATAATAATTATGCCCCTAAATGTGTTGCAATTCACATTTTGAGTATAGTCATTATTTAGAATTGGCAGCAATAGGGCCATTCGCTATTGGCAATGCACCTACAGTATATCCATGCACAAATACTGAAGATGCCCATAGTTGACATCATTGTGACTTTTTCTTGATGGGGAAGTAATGGAAAAAGTAATAACTTGATGTACAAATCTTCTCCGAAGACTGATTGCATTGAACAGTTCACCATGCTTTAATTGCCAGTTTTCTGAGCTCATTAAATGTCTTTATCACTTTCAGAGCAGTCTATACATTGAGTGTATTGATTTGTGTCAGGAACATGATTGTTTGATACTATGTTGCTTTGTTTTAGATGAGGTTCAGGTAGAGTTTGATCCAGAGCAGCTGACTGTTACATTTTTCCTAATTGACTGTTAGTTCTTGATTGCTGATTGTTGCATTTTCTTCAATCTATTTCCATTAGTACATGTAGCAATAGGTTAGTAGGGGCTGTAACTCTGTCTAAAGAAATAGTAGTAATGTTCACTTTGGATACCAGGGTTTGGATTAAATGTAGCAATTTTCTCTGTACATGGAAAAATTGTCTAGTACATCTGTTCAATATCAGGGTGCATTGTTATCCCGAGGCTTACAATCTATTTTGCTCTGTATTTCTGACTACATGAGTGGTAGTTGAGGTGACTGGTGAGTAATTTGTGACCTGATGCTGAAAGCTTTGCACAATGCAATATATTTAGAAGTCACCAGAAAAAAACAACAACAGAGGATTTGTCAAGTTTTTTTCTTTATGTTAACTGTACTCTCAAACTGTATCTCCACAAACACATCTTTATCTAATGGGTGCAGTATGAATAGTCAACGTTCAGAATGTTGACACCACAATGTCGACAGTAAGATTGTTGACATGACCATTAGGTCGACAACCAATATATATATAATATACACTTAGGTCGACATGGTTAAAATGTTCACACAGTCAGAATGTCAACAGTTAACATGCTTATTTTAGTCATAACTAATACTGGGGGCGATTCAATTCCGTGTGATGTTGACTAGACCCAGGAAGGAGTTTCCGGAGCTACTCAACTGATCACGCTGTTAAGTCAGACTAGAACCACTTAAGTCAGAGAAAGACAGTTACCATGCCTTAAGGTGGGCGTTTAGTCATGCTTACCGGTATTCTCTGACTAAAGTGCCAGCCATGATGCTTTTAGCGCTGCACTAAGCCAGAAAACAGCATTGCGGCCGGCACTTAAGTCAGATTTCTGCTCGCACCTCAGGAGGGTGTGACCAGAAATCCTGTAGTGGGACTTAGGGCCTGATTCAAAGCCGGACGCTCTGAAAGAGCGCTTGCTCTGAATCAGGGCAGTTTTTTTTTGGTGCGGCCTCCGGGCCGCTCGCATAGCTGTGGGTGACCACCCACAGTTATTGCGAGCGTCCAGGTGATGGTCGCAATGGTCTCGACCATCGCGACCATCGGGGCTTGCGACGAGACCTTTGCGGTAGGGTCTCATTCCCGCAAGAATGAGCCGGAAGCCGGAAGCTCACCACTGACATAACTCGTGATGTCAGTGGGGCCGCCCCCAAACGGCAGGCATTCCATTGGGAATGCCTCCGTTTGGCAAGCCACTCCCCCTGCCCGCCTCCAGAATGGTGCGAGCTGTCAATCAAAATCAACAGCCGCCCCCTTTTGGTGCGAGACCTGGAGTGACGGAGCTCCCGTCACTAGCCGGGTCTCGCGCATGCACACATTGGAGCCGGCGTGTGCATGCACAGTGGCCAAACATCGACCCCCTCGCGAGCGCATAGCAGTGGCGAGCGGGTCTGAATCAGGCCCTTAGCACGGTCAATTGAATAACTCTAAGAACTCATTCCCCGGGCTAATCAACATTGCGCTGAATGGAATAGCTCCCAGTATCCCTAAACCTAAGCCAAACCCTAACCCTAAGAATAAAAAAAATATATATGTCGACATTTTGTTGTCATCATTCTGAGTGTGTCGACATTTTAACCACTTCGACCTAAGTTTATGTCAACATATTGGTTGTCGACCTAACATTTTGAAGGTGGACATTCAGAACCTGTCAACATTCTGGCGTTAACCTTCTGAATGTCGACTAGCCCGCTTGATATCCCCCCCCCTCCCCCGTAGCTATTTACATGCACTGCTCTGAGAAGTGCTATTCAATTAAATTGCATTTTTCCTGTGTGGTAAACCAGGGGTTAACCTCCCACAGGTGCCTTTTCTCACTTACTTTTCCTCCCAGCTCCTGTAGGTGAAAGGAAAATTCCACCCTTGTGGCTTAACGCAGAGGGATAAACCTCACTAATTGAAAATATAAGCGCGGGTAATTGTTTTCCCCCATAAATGTCCCATGAGCAGAGCAGTGACCGTTATTTTGCTATGGGTTATTCACAATACTTATCCACAACTCCATACTGTACATCCTTTTTGAATATGCAAAATCTAATCACATTATATTGTGGAACAGTCACATTTGGGGCTTATTATTTCTAAATGCAATGTTTTAGTAAAGCACTAGAAAAATACTAAACATCAAATTGAGTTCTGTATTTTCCTTTTTACTGCAGAATTTGCTACACTTGAAAGCTTCATCTAGCAACAGCAACATGCTGAAGTGACTTAATAATGTAAAGCTTATATAATTTAAGTTTAAACTGTGCATTACAGAATATACTCTGCAGATAGTGCTGGTTATAGCTGAGCTAGCCCAAGCTAGGCTTATTAAATGAACAGCGTAGCAGACAACCCCAAGTGAACCTTCCTACCCTAATAAACCACATGCATATTAATATTTTTTTTTCCAATGCTTACTGACGTTTAGTCTTTTCAAGAGTCAATACTGTGCTATTCTTTCCACCACCGTCCAGAAAAAGCCCAGCTGGATTTAAAACTGCCTAAATCTTGTTATGCTAGTGATTTCAAATCCACTGACATTAGACAGATGACTCAGCTGTGGAAGCCAGATACTTACAGAGACATTAGGGGTATACGGTACTGTATGTACTTGGAGCTGAACATCTTTCAGTGAGTTGGGACTTTATGGGGTAGATGTAATAGCCTGCGAACTGCAGCCGTCGGTGAATACAGGGCGAGACTGCCCAATATTTTAAAGTAGCAGTCATTTAAAAGGCAAAATCAACCTGTTTGTTTAACACAGCTGACGGAAGGTTGGTCAATGAAAGCCAAGAGTCAGTAACAGGTGTCAAACAGACGCATGGGCGTATCTATAATGGGTGCAGTGTGTGCGGTGAACACGGGCCCCTGGGTCCAGCGGGGCCCGTACCGCACACCCTTCACCTATATTATCTAACACTCACCTCTCCGAGGTCCCGCGTCGGGTGTCTCAGCCCTTCACAAAATGCCGGAAAATGGCCACCGCTGCCATTTTTCCAGCGTTTTGTGCATATGCAGTGAGGAAATCGCCAGTAAAACTGGTGGTCGCGCCATTTCCCTGGCGACCTGTGCATGTGCAGTAGACTCTGGGCACACTCTAGTGCCCATAGTTTACTGATGCTGCGGTCGGCGGTCAGACGCGTCAGTCTGCTGCTGACCGCCGGGTCGAAAGGAGGGGGCCCTGGATGGGGAATGAACACGGGCCCCCTCCTTTCTTAATACCCCCCTGAACAGACTATCCTTGTCCTGAGTGCCCAGTGAGTTTCACATTTATGGTAATAGGCGGGCACAACCCTAGGTTTGGATGGCTGTCCGTTTCCTGCATTTGTGCACACTGGACCCTAGAATGCCGGGAACTGATCCCTCACCCACAGTCTCGAGCAATGGCACTGAACACCCGGGACCCAGGGGAGCCGAGAGGGTGTAGGGGTGGGTACTACTTACCCTGGTCCGGGCTAGCTGGAGGGACTTATAATGGGCCTGGGTCAGTAGCACATCGGGCAGGTAGCGAGAGGAGACTGCTGCTGTGTGTTAGACTGTGGAGAGTCCAGGCTGCTGCCTCATCTCTCTCCCTGCAAGTGTTAGGGGGGGGGGGTCGCACTATTTGCCCGTCCCCCTGGATCTGCCCCCTGGACGAGGGGGGCAAATATGTCCTCCATTCCAGAATTGTACAAAAAAATTGGGATGGATATGGCCACGCCTCCTACATTTGGTCATGACCTTTCCCCATACCCAGGCACATGAATGCTCTTGACGGCCCTGCCGAGACCCATAGTGTCTGGCCGACTTCATAAAATACAGGTACTGCTGAACATATCACTGTATGTGACACTGCTGAGAGGCTCGTGGAACAGTAATAGTCACCTCTAATGTACAATTCTCATAAACAACATAACTTCCCCCTAGTGACTGATAATATTCCAGTCTGAATTATTATATTTGTCCAAGTAGCTGTGCCGATTAAATGACAATATTTTAGGGGTATGTTGAAACGATCTCTTCTTCTCATCTGTGTAATTTAATTTCGCTCTTTTGAAATGGCTCGCTTAATGGGAATTCTAAATAGCATGAGTTATTGTGACTTTAATATTACATTTTAACTAATTAGAAGCACAACATCAATTCTGCATTGTTACATTAGTGTAGGTTTTTAAATGATTTCTTAATCAAGTCTAGTACTGCAATGGTTTCCTGCAGTATGTTTAATAAACATCTCTGCAATTACAGTGTGACTCTTCTATATCATCCCCCACGTAGTTTTCTGGAAAACAACAAACCATTATTTATCTGCGGTGCCTCCTGAACGGTGCACAATTAGCTTCAAAACACAAAGTGCCATTTAAATACATTGCATCTTCTTGCACTATCAAAATACATGTCATGCAAAGAAGACGTTAGGTCAGCGCAGAGATTCCGTTAGATTGCTGCCTAGGAACTAGTGGGGTTTTTTTGGACAAACGTTAATGATGAAAAGGGGCACAAACATTTATTGTGTCTAGGGCCATATGGGTTCTTAATCAGTTTTCTGGGTCAATAAGCTGCTGCTCAGTCTCTTCCTTACCCCGTTCCTTTACACTTTTCCGGTGTTCTTCAGATGTACGGCTTGTTTGCAGTCACTATGCCATAAAGTCAACACCAGAAGGTCAATATTGATGATAGTGTCATGGTTTAAATGTTGACATCATTAATGATTAACATGCAAAATGTTGACATTAACAGAATGTCGATATAGAAAATGTCAACAGTACATAATGTTGACAGTTCCATTAAGGTTAGGATTAGCATTAGGGTTCATTTATGGTTAGAGTTACAGTTAGGGTTAGATTTAGGGTTAGGGATAGAATAACACAAAAAAATACATTGTTGACATTTCAACAATGTCAACATTACATTGGTGTCGACATGCCAAATGTTTTCCTGATTAATGTCGACACCGTGAACATGTTGACATGTTAAATCTTGACATTACAACCATGTTGACATTCTCATGTTCACACAATGAATGTCGACATTGTGAATTTCAACATAATATGCCACACCCCTTTTTGGACACTCACTTATATATGACTGTGATGGGCGAAAGATGCCTCAAAGGGCATCCAGCCCTCTGTGCCTTCACTAGTTTTGCTCCTGCTTTATGCTCATCTGTCTGTTTCTCAGTTTTATGCCCTGCTAACATCAGTATTGTTTATACCCTGTGGAGGGGGTATGCAGTTAGGAAGCCGGTGGACCTAATCCCGACAGCCGGCTTCCCGACTGTCATATCCCAGCAAGGGTCTAAAGACAGGAGTCGATATGCCGACGCCTGTCATTAGACACATGCCGGGAGCCCAATGCCCGGGATCGTGATCGAAGGGACGCCGGGCACCGAGCGTGGATAGCCGCGCGGGGGGGGTTTAGGTTTAGGGTCCCGGCGGGAGGTTAGGTTTAGTCTAGGGGAAGGGGGGCTAGCGTTAGGCACCCCCGGGGGGGACTTAGGATTAGGCACCCCCCCAGGGGACTTAGGTTTAGGCGGAGGGGAAGGGGGGGTTAGGTTTAGGCACTTAGAGGAGGGATTAGGGTGAGGCACTGGGGAGGGAGGTTAGGGTTAGGCACCCCTAAGGGAGGGTTAGGGTTAGGGGGTAGAAATAGGTTAGTATGTACTTACATTTGACGATCTGGATTTCCTCCTCTGCCGGGATGCCACTGTCGGGATTCCAACTGCCGGGCATGGGTCCGCCGGTAATTCATACCGATTCCATGGAGGGTCATGGTCCCATCTCTAATTGCTGAAAAGTTGGGGCAGCGGATGGTGTTCAGCAGGTCGTTAAAAAGAGAATATGCCTGAACTTGATCTTATTCTTTGCCTGAACCAGCCAATGTCTGGACCAGTGGCGGCTCCAGAGATGGGGCTGCAGCGCAGTCCAAAATTCAAATAGGGGAGACACACAAGCTGCCCTTTCAAGAGCTGCAAAACATCACTGGCTGGGACTCACTGGTAGTTGGTGTGGCTCCCCTGTTTGAATTTTGGACTGTCCTGCAGCCCCACCTCTGGAACCGCCAACGATCTGGACCATGGGATCTCTTAGCCTCCTCATCACAATGCTAAGAGCAGTGCTGGCGCTAAGCTGCGCTGCGCCCAGCGCCGTCCTGTGTTGCCTGCCCCTTCCCTCCTCCGCTTCCTCCCCCTGAGATTAAATATGTCCAATAGCGCTGGGAGGGAGGTGGGCGTTTCCTGCGCCCTCCGGAAACAGTAGCGCTCCGGGCGACGGACCGGCTTGCCCGTGCCTGGAGCCGCTACTGGCTGAGAGGACACGTAGCACCTCTGAGGTCACAGGACACGAAGTCTGCATGGTGTGGTTCCCTCTTTTATTTAATTGAAAAGATGAAGCAAGGTAAGGAATATTTTGGCCTTGTTATGTAAATGGGTGTCAATTGGAGATGTGCAGACTCGGATTAGTTCGGATATTCCAGCCAAATTCAGATTTTTCCTGCCAAGAATCGGGTCTACAGAACGAAGCAAAACGTCATCTTTCACAGCATCACACATCACACATAACTTTCAAACGCCTGAAATTCTCATCACAAATAATTCACAATGAATTGCATTTGCTATTGTATAACACAAGACAGTAATCAGATTTTGGAGTTGCCCTTTAATTTAACTATTGGGTTTATACATTTGGTGTTTCCAGTCATATTGGTTTACTTGAACTGTATTTTTTGCATACTTGTTTGTTTTATCTTGTGCACCCCTGGATGAAATTGAAACTGGTACCTGGTAACTTCACTTTCAATGTAGAAATTAGCCTTCCAGATTGCTTTAATTCTTACCTTTACAGCTTATATTCTACCTTTCTTTGCCAGTTTCATCCTGTAGGGACTCTTTTAGAGTTTTTGTAAAATGCGCTGGTTTAGTCGATTGTACACTCCACCATTAACACGAAACAGCAAGAGGAGACTAGAAAGCAAGTGCATTCCACCATATATCTTGTGTGTGTGTGTATATATATATATATGTGTGTATATATGTATATATATATATATATATATATATATATATATATATATATACAGTCAGGTGCATAAATATTGGGACATTGACAGAATTTTCATATTTTGGCCTCTATTCACCACCTCAATGGCTTTGAAATGAAACAAACAAGATGTGCTTTAACTGCAGACTTTCAGATTTAATTTGAGGGTAATTACATCCAAATCAGGTGAACGGTGTAGGAATTACAACGGTTTCTATATGTGCCTCCCACTTTTTAAGGGGCCAAAAGTAATGGGACTATCAACTCAAAAGATATTTCATGGACAGGTGTGGGCTATTCCATTGTTATTTCATTATCAATTAAGCAGGTAGAAGGTCTGGAGTTGGTTCTAGGTGTGACATTTGCATTTGGAATCAGTTGCTGTCAACTCTCAATATGAGATCCAAAGAGCTGTCACTATCAGTGAAGCAAGCCATCATTAAGCTGAAAAATCAAAACAAACCCATCAGAGAGATAGCAAAAACATTAGGTGTGGCCAAATCAACTGTTTGGAACATTTTAAAAAAAGAACACAACGGAGAGCTCAGCAACACCAAAAGACCCGGAGGACCACGGAAAACAACTGTGGTGGATGACAGAAGAATTATTTCCCTGGTGAAGAAAAACCCCTTCACAACAGTTGGCCAAATCAAGAACACTCCAGGAGGTAGGTGTATATGTGTCAAAGTCAACAATCAAGAGAAGACTTCACAGAGTGAATATAGAGGGTTCACCACAAGATGTAAACCATTGGTGAGCCTCAAAAACAGGAAGACCAGATTAGAGTTTGCCAAACAACATCTAAAAAAGCCATTACAGTTCTGGAACAACATCCTATGGACAGATAAGATCAACTTGTACCAGAGTGATGGGAAGAGATGAGTATGGAGAAGGAAAGGAACTGCTCATGATCCAAAACATACCACCTCATCAGTGAAGCATGGTGGTGGTAGTGTCATGGCGTGGGCATGTATGGCTGCCAAAGGAACTGGTTCCCTTGTATTTATTGATGATGTGACTGCTGACAAAAGCAGCAGAATGAATTCTGAAGTGTTTCGGGCAATATTATATGCTCAAATTCAGTCAAATGCTTCAGAACTCATTGGACGGCGCTTCACAGTGCAGATGGACAATGACCCGAAGCATACTGCAAAAGCAACCAAAGAGTTATTTAAGGCTAAAAAGTGGAATGTTATGCAATGGCCAAGTCAATCCCCTGACCTGAATCTGATTGAGCATGCATTTCACTTGATGAAGACAAAACTGAAGGGAAAATACCCCAAGAACAAGCAGGAACTGAAGACATTTGCAGTAGAGTCCTGGCAGAGCATCACCAGGGATGAAACCCAGCGTCTGGTGATGTCTATGCGTTCCAGACTTCAGGCTGTAATTGCCTGCAAAGGATTTGCAACAAAGTATTAAAAAGTGAAAGTTAGCTTTAGGATTGTTTAGTTTGTGCCATTACTTTTGGCCCCTTAAAAAGTGGGAGACACATATAGAAACTGTTGTAATTCCTACACCGTTCACCTGATTTGGATGTAATTACCCTCAAATTAAATCTGAAAGTCTGCAGTTAAAGCACATCTTGTTTGTTTCATTTCAAAGCCATTGTGGTGGTGAATAGAGGCCAAAATATGAAAATCCTTTCAATGTCGCAATATTTATGCACCTGACACTATATATGTATACATACTGTGTGTGTATATTTATATATATATATATATATATATACAGAACGAAAAATAGTGGCACTCTGAGACTTAGCAGCAGTTAGAAAAAGGACATCGTTTTATTCCAAAGTCAGGAACATCGACCAACGTTTCTGGGCCACAGCGCCCCTTTGTCAAGGTAAGTCAAGTTCACTTACCTTGACAAAGGGGCGCTGTGGCCCCGAAACGTTGGTCGATGTTCCTGACTTTGGAATAAAACGATGTCCTTTTTCTAACTGCTGCTAAGTCTCAGAGTGCCACTATTTTTCGTTCTGCGTATTCTTATTTAGTAGGAGGTACCTGAGCACATACTGTCTTGGATTGTTGTGAGTGCCGGACTATTGCACAAGTATATATATATATATATATATATACATACATACATATGCATGCTGCGTGTATATATATATATATATATATATATATATATATATATACAATTTTTATTTATTTGAGTTGTGTTGGGCAGAATTATATTGTCCAGTCTACACATACTGACTGTATGGACTAAACTTTCATTCTGAGACTGCCCAGAACTGAATAGACAAGGAAATCATTACAAAACAAATGACAAGTTCTGCTCCCAAGAATCAGCTAGCATTCCATAACTAAAAAGCATCTGTGATAATAGATTTCCGGGGCAAAAAATGTTTATTACACGCAGCACAAACATTTTCTTTTAATCATAAAGGACACAACTCAATATAACTAAATACTGTATTCAAAGGAGAAAATAAATGAAACAAAAATGCCCGCTGTGCGTGCAACGGAATATTAACCTGCTTGTGGTGCATAAAGAGATTGCTGGGAACTCATTCCATTTTCTGTTTTATATTTTATCAATTTCTTTGTGGTACTGTATAAAATAGTTTATTAGCACAGCCTATTGTTATTCATAGGTACGAGCCACGTGCTGAATTTAGATACAAGCTTAGCGTTCTGGGAAAGGAAAGTATAATTGTACCTCACTGAGGGGCAGATGTTTGAAGCTCTGGAAGGTGATAAAGTGCAGAGTGATAAACGAGCAGCCACTCAGCTCCCAACTGTCATGTTACAGGCTGTGTTTGAAAAATGACAGTTAGGAGCTGATTGGTTGGTCGTTTATCACTCTGCACTTTACCACTTCCCAGAGCTTGATACATATGCCACTAAGTGAGTGGTATTAACTGGAAACCCACACACTGTGTTAGGCGCTTTATCTGTTGTATGACATTAATTTGGACTTTTTTTTATCTCAGATGGTTCTTATTAGATTTTCCTCCCATTTCTGCATTATACAGTATATGAAAAGATACTGTACTATTAAGCCTTGGCCTAAAGTGTTCTGTTATCTATAACATGATTAAAGTGTTGGTGCCTTCAATGTGCTTTCAGTCTGTGCTGGTAACATTTAGTGACAAGATAACAAGATAAATACATGGGGCCTGATTCAAAGATTTACGCTAATGCAAATGGAACTGCATACTCTCATGGATCGCAGCTGCTCAAATATACTAATGCCTTCCAAAGCACAGCCGGGCATAGGGACGCCCCACTGCTGCCTTCTCATATCCGTACGACGATGTGCAACAGTGTAAACATCGGTAACATCGACGATGGAGCAAGTCTGACCAGCCACAAACCATGCGGCTCTCCTGACATGCAGAGAGGTCTCGCTCTGCAAAGGAGATCACAACAGCTAATTTATGCACACCCATGTAATGACGTCTAAATGGTAAGACACACCTGCGTTTTATTAAACACCCCCTGTTACCTACCCCCTAACGGTGACTTCCTCTCTCCCACTTTGCGAATGGTTCCACTGTGCGGGCATAATCACAAAACAATCTCTGCGTGTGCGCAATTCTTCTGGCACGCATTTGCACTGGCAAACAATCGCTCCATCTGCATAAAAATCGCCATTGCGTCCGTCTCTGAATCAGGCCCATGGTGGGTGGGTGAAATCTTTGATCCATAATATCAATGAAAATGGGTGTGCAAATAAATGAAATAATGGTTCAGTAGGGTATTACCCCTGAGGGGGCCCCTGTTCTAAACAACATCCCCCTTCCCACCCAATCACACTCTACCCCAAATGGGTCCTCCTTCTTCCCCAGCACCATCTTCCCAGGGATATTCAGGAAGGAGGTACATGTGCAGAAGATAGCTTGGTGTCAGAATATTTGCTTTCACTTAGTGGAGACATCTTTCCGAAGATATATCTGGGAAGATGGTGCCGCGTAGGAGCAGAACCCATTTGCCAGCCCCAGTTAGGTATGCTCTGGGTGCATGGTTTACATCACTCATTCCCATCCATTATAGATATGCCCATGCAATGGCTTCTTCCAACCACCTTCGTCCCCTAGTGTTCCCTTTTTACTGTAGGGCATGAGTTTCCCTTGGTATTGAAAAGTTGCCTGATAGATTAATACACAATCAAGCTTCTCCAGGCCACCACCTGTCAAGGCTTTGTCTCATGGAAATTCCCGACCACAGCAAAAAGTTCAATACCTGGACCATGTGGAATATTGAAGATACTGAAGAGGTCATGGATAATAGTTTTTCCTAATTTGTGCTTGAGCAGCAATATACTGTAGCTGCCACCATCAAAGTATAATTACACTCAAAATTGCCAAATCAGTTGCTGGTGGAATTTCAACATAAATTTAGGTCCCAAAAAGTTTCTTACTTTGGATCCTGACTTGCACACGGACTGCAATAATCTGTTGACTGCTGCACTCGCTCATTCGCAGTGTGTTGATGATCTTCAACATGCTATGTGTCCTAAAGTATGTGTGGTCAGCAGGACCCAGGAGAGTTCCAGCGATGTGTGCTGCACTCTCCTAGCTGGATTCAGACAGGCAGAACCCTATCTCTTAGGGTTTTAAAGCAAATTGTCACACACCGGACTGGCAAGCCCCAATACTGTACTATACTGTTAGTATATGGCGATATGTCCCTCTCCGAGGCTGTTAGGACATGTTCAGTGAAATACCAAATCCAGAGTCTGATTGTTTCCTTACTGTGGAGCCGGCGCCTCCGGGACATGGGTGCCGTCATCTTGCCTTTCAGCTGACCACTGTTCTATCAATCCTGGACCACATCCCTTGCTCATGACTGCAGAGACCTATCAGCAGCCAGGGCATCCTGTATAAGTCTCTCCCTGGTCACTACTCATTGCCGGTACAACTTCTGCTGTTACCCTCTGGGTGAATCCTGGAGAGTGCAACCATGCCCCAGGTGTGAGGAGCATGGTGCCGAGATTACATCATCATGGCTCCACCCCTGCTGTAAAAAGCCACAGCTTGCATCATTCCATTGCAGGTGCAGAACCGCAATGACACAAATCAATGAGAATCCCACTATCAAGCCATCGGGCCGCCCACTTCACATTGGAAGTGGACAGCATGCGGGAGTGCAGGAGAGCCCTCTGAAATCCAGGACTCTCCTGGACATTCTGGAAGAGTTGGCATGCCTGTGTATGGCATAACATTGTTTATTAACCCGCTTCAATGTGTGTGTGTATATATATTTTTTATACCAATAATATTATTTTGCACAGAAGCAAATGAGTATATCACATGATATCTCCAGATTTATATACATGATCTGCTTTAAAATAGCCTTAAAATATGATGTCGCCACATCTAGATATATAGGTTTTTCGGTTGATTTCCGGGAGCTATTCAAGTAACAGAAAACGCAATCTCGGGTAAGCTCATCTTTTTATAAATGTGATTTAGCAGTTTTCTCTTGTTCATTATCTTCTTTAAAGTGTATGTTGGGGGCTAATACGCAGCATCCCGGCTATTTTCTTACTAGATTTCCTATTTTTAGGCACTTTAAGAAGAGACATTGTTCCTTTTTCTATCAGTAGGAACCAGCTGCTACAGTATTTTATGTGTACCTGAAAAATAGAACGATAAGATGTGAACAGGTGGGGATTTTACAGCACAAAAGAGGCACATAAAACCGTGCGACAGACTGAAGACGCATTTTTTAGTAGCCAAGCTTTGAAATGACTGTGCAGTTTACATACTAAGATTATGTTTTTATTTCATTTTTCTTTTCTTTTCATTTTTTTTTTATATGCAAACAAACACATGAAAATAATTTTAGCCAGTTTCATTTGATTATCGCCCATAAAATGCATAAGGCGTATTCAGAAGATTTAAAAGCTTGGTTACGCTTCTGTCATAATGATCTGGTGACGTTGTGATTTTAGCCTCTGATTTCCAGTTTTCGGTAATGCCTGTTAGAAGGTTTAATGCGTTCTTGTGTTGAACATCTGCCACTGGTAGCTGACCCAGGGGGAGCTCAACAAATTACTGTAAACAAATTAATTGCTGATGAAAAGCAGGATAAAACATATCAATATTAAATCTACACATGATCTTTCTGGTATTTTCAGGAAGGTAAACTATGGAAAATATATTTTTTTTTATCAAAAATGTAGAATTTTTTGTTTTGTTTTTGTTTTACAGAAAAAGGCTGCTGAGAACACTTTTTCATTTATTTTGGTGATATTAGGGATGAATGTTTTACAGAAATGATCAAATAATCTTTCGACGAATAAGAAAAAAACTGCTTAACCTAATATCTCTACCTACCTAGGTGTCATCACTAGCTCAAATCTGTCCTTTGTGCAGTTTAATCTCATCAATCTATATAATAATGGGGCAAGTATGGGAGTGGGATTATGGGGATGGAGTGATGGGGGTGAGATGAAGGGGGGTTGGGACAGTGTGATGGGGGAGTAGGGCCAGAACAAAAGAGAAGGGGCAGGGAAAAGCAGAGTAGAAAGGAGGATGGGCGATGAATGGGGCGATGGCTGAGGTGACACGTGTCCAATAAACTATTTTTTTTTTTAAATGGATAGAACTTTTTCATCCATCATTTTTCTTCATTCTTACTAATGTGTCTTTAGTGACATTGGGAGTGTCACAACTGCTGTTATTGCATTTGTTGGGTTTGGTAGACATGTTTCTAAGATTATGCCAGTTCTTCTTGTTTTCCAGATTAAAAAAAATACATGGTGGATAACATGATGGAGCTAGGCCCCACATTTTTGGGGGCACCATTTTTCTACTTCTCATTTATGACAATCGCAGTTACCTATAGGCGTGGGTAGAGAGAGATAAGTGATTTGTTAGGGGTTCCAAGTCGAATCGAGTCCCAGTTCGGAATCACTTTAGTCCTCTCACAGCTTGGTACTCGGATTTAAAAACAGGATCTAGCATGCTTTGTATTGCTTTTAAGTCCCTCCCTCGTGACTTCAGGTGCTGTGAGGTGGTCAAAATTGACTGGAATTGAATGTCATAGGTGTTAGCAATACTACAGCAACAAAACCAGATCCATTTTACATGATTTTAGCTGTTTTTATAAAGTTTTTAGGAAATCCAAAAACAAACCAAAACACTTGAGGGTGGTTTTTCCAAAATCAAAACACGACAATGATTTACATAAAGAAAAACACAGGGGTCTGCGCGTATCTCTAGGTATGTGTAATGGTAAGAAAGAGTCAGGTGCACTGCAGAGAAGAGCAACAGCACCAGGTGAGAGCTTGTTTGTAAGTTTGTTTGTAAGAGAGAGGTTGGTGGGTTACTTGAGTAGATTTAGGTACATTCTGTAGAGCTGCATCATGTGTCAGTAAAAGGAGGAATGGAAATAATGGTGAGGTTAAGATGTAGGGATAAAGGTCATGGCAGCATTGCAAATTTTTTTTGCGTAATTGAGAATAATGTTTTGGATGACATCAAAGGCTACAGTATGTTCATCTTTGTGGACTTCATGTCCTCTGCCCTAACCATCATCATTTATTTGTAAAGAGCCACAAAACTCCTCAGCATCAGATAGTCAGAGTTACAAACACAGTTGGCAAATTTTGGCTTCCCTCTCCGGGAGGGCGATGGCGGGGGGCATGATGCTGTGCTCTCATCATCATGGCCCCACCGCCGCTTTACAACGCATTGATTATTGGCATTGTAAAGTGGGTGGCAGGACCACGGTGACACGATTCAGAGCAAATCGTGCCACCAAGCCAACCTGATCAGGAGGAGGGCGGCTGCAAATGACCACGGGCGCCCTCTGGGAGACTTGCCCACTTTTCCATCCACCAGAAATTCGGGAGTCACTGCTCGCAAACCCCTAGTTATGCCACTCTCACTGCCTGGTGGCAGCTGTATTTGGCTTGTAGAATGCCTGGAGTGGCACCCTGCAGCCTAGAAAGCTGCAGCAGAGCCACCCGGCAAATCTTCAGGACGCTATGGGTGCTCAGCCTCTTCCTGGGTCCCCGGCTCCATCATTGTGACTTCAGGATGTCATATGAACATAGGGCTGGTCCATGATATATTATTAGCCTGCTATGGCCCAACTGTCAACAAATATATTCTCAGCATACCATATGGTGACCACTGCACATCGCTTTTACAGTCCGCTACCTATAGTACACATTAACATTCTATATGTTTCATTTAATATCCTTTAACCGATGAACCATCTACATGTCTTACAGACAAATATGTATCAATGTCAAGGTATTGGAGAAGGACAACTGTCATCTGTAAACCAATCATTTCACATCCAGCCAACGATTTTAATTACATCAATGCTCTAATTCAAGTTTTCTTTGCTTTATTATAAACAAGTCATTGAGTTTTGTAGAAAAGTTGAAGGGGTCCAATATTACTTTAAGGCATGTGCAATTAACTCTAATGGCTGCTGGGTTCTTTCAAATGTGTTCGCAAATCCTTCAGTCAGTTCTCTTGATTCAAACAAACAGAGAAAATGTCTTTATCCATGGCTCTGTTCTTTGTTACATGTCCAAACACTTGGAAACAAAAGGGGAGTAAAAGAAAAATTGACATCTTGAAAACTGTATAAAGTTCCCCAGCCATCTACTTGCAATGGAGCCAGCCATTTTGAGAGTAAAGTCTATAAATAAATCAGAAGTCAACAACATAACTGAGGCAAAAAGTGATAGGTCAAAATAAATTTGTATGTCAATGAGGCCCTTAAAAATGTACAGTATCTGTCACTTATATACCATGGAAGAAGCCATTTTGAAACTGGAACCTATCAGTATGTGTGCCTTGTTGATGTTTCTGGTTCTTGCTGAATTTATATTATTATTATTATGATTCATTTGTTTATGGCTCCACAAAATGTACACAGCACCGTACAGAGGGCCTAATTCATTGATGTACTTAAATTCGATATTTACGTACATCTCCGATGTTTGCAGATCAGGAGCAGCACCGCATGGGCAGATCTATTTCTACAATGATTGACATGCTGCTGGTGTTTGGAGGGTGGCGACAGAAAATGGGGGTGTGTCGTAGCCAGTGGCAGCCTACTTGGACGCAGCATCACTGGCCCCAGTAGCGTGATTTCACTGGACATCCTGCGTAACCTTCAGGTTACTCAGGTGTCCAATGGTCACGCAGTTGATACGATGCTGTATCTTTGGATGCGGCAGCAGATCACAGGAGCCTGCAGTGGCCGTCTTTTTACTAAAGACGCCTCGTGCCGCTGTTGCATAATTTTGCTCAGCCGCAGCAGCTGTGCCTTTAGTATCCATCTCTGATTCAAGCCCTGACTAAACAAACAAAACAGGGGCGCATCTATAATGGGTGCAGGGTGTGCGGGGAACATGGGCCCCTGGGTCCAGGGGGCCCTGCACCACACCGCACACACTGCACCCATAATATTACTTACCTCTCCGGAGTCCCACGTTGGGGCGGGCGTCCGGTGCTGTAAAACGACCATTTTCCCATCATTTGCGCATGCGCAGTACAGAGAAAATGGCTGCCACTGCCTTTTTCCCGGTGACCTGTGCATACACTATAGACTCTGGGCACACTCTAGTGCCCAGATGCTATAACTCCAGCACTGGCCGTGCACAGCTCATTGCGCTGCCGGCCGCTGGGCGGAGAGGAGTGGGCCCGTGACGGAGACTGCACAAGGGCCCCCTCCCTTTAGAAACGCCCCTGAAACAAAACATATAACAGTAACTGGGTATTAGAATTTAAAAACAATACACAGCGGAATGTCATAGCATAAATACCAAATATCATGCCAAAGGAATGCACAGATAACTGTGACATGGGATGGGCAACTCACTGAAGCTGGTATGAGTCACAGGTGGGAATCAATTCAGTACTCAGTGATCCTGAACCCAACGTATGGTCGGGCAGACAGTCAGAGTCGCTGAAGTGGAGAAAGAGAAAATGGAAGCAGAGATGGAGTGTTATAGGGACAAGCAAGAGGGAAGAGGGCCCTGCCAAAAATAGCTTACATACAAAAGGGAACAGTTGGAGGTTGCATTCTCATGAATATTGGATTCAGCCCTTAAAATATCTCACCACATGTCCCTGCAGCCCTGACTTTAGCGGGACAATACAGGTTTTCAAAGGTCAAAGGAGGTGTGGCCAACTGGGCAAGGGGCACGGTCTCATAATAAATGAGAGTGGTATTGGCAGATCATGGGAATATCCTAATCTGTATTTGGATTTTACATTCGGAAATGTTGTAAATTACACCCCAGTGTTGTATCTGGTCCCTGTGAACTGATAGGGGTATATTTACTAAAGTGCGGGTTTTTAGACGTGGAGATGTTACCCATAGCAACCTATCATATTTTATTAAACATTTATCTAGCACCTTCTAGAAGATAATAGCAAGAATCTGATTAGTTGCTATGGGCAACATCACTTCTAAAAAACCTGCACTTTAGTAAATTTACCCCACAGACTGCATTCTTGTAAAAATGTATTTAGCCTATAATCCCAGAGGTCTCTAGTTTGATTACATACAGTAGCTCAGGTACATCCAAAGCAAATGTCATCTTGAAAATAAAAAAAAAACAAAAAAAAAACACGAGTATAACAAAATTGAAAACAATATGAGAATTGTGAAAGACAGTGATCTAAAGGGTTATTTATAGTTTGTTTCTTCATTATGTTACTGTATAGGAGAGAAGAACAAATACGCTTATCTTTCCTGTGCATATGTGATTATAATTTACTCCTTGGTGCACAGTGTTGTAATACTTGTAGGTCATAAATACAGTGATCTTTAGAGCTTCTATTTAATAACATTATTATAAGCTCACCAGGGTATTTAGGCTTTAAACTAGATATGCACGTGGAGCAGTATTAATGCATTTGTGTATTTATGCTTGCCAGCCCCAGTAGACTGTAAATACATGGATTATACAGAGCTTAAGCTTCATTAGAGATATTGTTACTGACTTCCTACTGTAGGTTTTCTGAATGCAAAATTCTAATATATATGACATGATAAATTGCATTTTCATTACTACATTTTAACAACTTGTTACAGTCTGTTGGTTGTTACCACTGTTAATGCTATGTGACAGCTTATTTAAAGGTGGGGATGTATCAAGACTTCTAAAGAGTGGAGAAGTGGACAAGTGGGGAATCGCCCAATCAGCTTCTGCCTATCATTTTGTTAAATGATAGCTAGAAGCTGATTGGTTGCTAGGGGCACTGTATGTTGCTAAGGCTGCTATATTCACTTTAGCAGGAGAACTGGACATCAACCCTTCCCAACACTATGTGCAAGGCAGAAGTTATCCTTCACTCTAGCAGGACAGCCAGAGAGTTTGCCTTCCGTGCCATAATAGCAGGTTTTGGTAACCCTTCTCAGCTTCAAGGGACATGTTTCAAAACTCGGAGAGAGATAAAGTGGAGAAGTTACCGAAAGCAACCAATCAGCCCTAAGTGTTACCTAAATTGAGGTTAGGGAACCCTAAACATGGGTTTCTCGCACATTCTTGCTTGTACCCTCCTGAGGGTGCAAGCAGAAATGCCGGCGCCGGTGGCTATCACACTCAGATGGAGCAACAATTTAATTGCTCTGTCGGGCGACTTAAAAAAATTGTCGCCGGTGAAACAATTGAATCGCCCCCATAGAGAGATAAAGTGGAGAGAGATAAAGTACCAATCAATCAGCTCCTAACTGTCATTTTTCTAACGCAGCCTGTAAAATGACAGAAGAAGATTGGTTGGTATTTAATCTCTCTCCACTTTAACTCTCTCCAAGGCTTGATACCAAACAGGTCTCACATTTGAAGTTATTATTCCCTTTCATGTAGTTTAGCCATCCAATCAATGCTAGATTCCCTAATATGAGGATATATTATTATGCGTTTGCACAAAAGAGAGGAATTGATTGTTCCCAACATGCTTTACACGAATACAGAATTGCTCTTTAACAAGACATTCCAGAGTATCCCCCACCACCTTCCCCACCAGGCCTTATGATGGGCATATTCCACACGTCAACACTAGGAAAGTGCATCCATTAATAGTATCAACTAGAGCAACTTTCAAAAACTGTGTCTACAAAATTCTACATCTCCTCCGGCCCAGTGTTGTTTCCAGCAGGTGAAGGCATTGGATCAGAAGGGAGAAAGTGACTGCCAGTAATAATTATCCGAGATCGATGGACCACATTCCATGATGAACTCAGGGCATCACTCAATGATCTCTATACATATGGAGTATCCACTTAACTTCTCTGCAAAATTGTTTGTAGCTACAGCTAAAATGAAACACATCATCATTACACAACATATATATTACGTATAAGTAAGCACAGGTTCCTTGGCACTGTCCATCTGCACGCAGGCACAAGACAGGGATATGACACACATTCTAAGTACAAAGCAGTGGAACAAGAAAAATAATTCATTATTTAATTTTAAATTACTAATCATAAACAAGAAACAAAGAAGATTGGATCTGAAATCCCCACTGGATGGTGTCATAATCCCACCTGTCCTATTAAGAAATGTTCCCATCACTTCAGATGGATGGTGACCCTGCAACGAGGATAGGGCTACCTTGAAAAATATTTTTTTGGGGATTGCCTGATGCTCCAGCACTGATGTAAGTACATTATTGATGTCATGGCGCATGTAACAACTTTCCAAGTTCTCTCTGTCCCCAGCATTGTTGGCAGTTCATTATAACCACTTCAAACTGGGCCCCTAGAAAAGGTCATTGCTCATTCATCTTATTAACATGTCAAGTGGAATATACTGGCCTTGTGGAAACAGCTCATTACACCTCTAATTAAACTCTGGATGCAGACGGTAAACTAGACCATGTGTGGATGGTGCATCCTAGTGCTGACAGTGAAAAATCACCTTTATCTGTTGCAGTTTCCCGGTAACACAGTAATATAAATATGTCTAGATTCTAAAACCTCAGCTAAATTCCAGCATACAGTGGATGGTCGACTAGTCGGTGCTCTTTTCTTACGTTTGACCCTTTGTTCCTTTATGTCTTTTCCTTATTCACTTTCTTTCCATAACTGTACTCTTTACACCACATGGAAACTGTTAGCACTTGTTTATGTGTTCTATGTACAATAATGTTATGTTGTACTTTTGGCTCAATATTACAAATTATTCCACACACTAAATCAAGGAAGTTTCGCACCTGTCTTATGATGTATGCTTTTTTTTATAATAAAATTAATGCAAAAGTATTTTAATTATGATGCTGATGATTGATAATATTAAGAATAATAATAAATACAATAGTAATAATAATATTAATAGCATAAATAATAAAACAATATTCATAATAATAACACTAATAATATAACAAATAACAGAATAATAATAATCATAATAACGCTAGGAATAATTTAAATAATAATAAAAATAATAAAACACTAATAATAATAATATTAACAATAATAGTATTAATAATATAATAGTGTTAATAATAATATTGTAATAATCATGATAACCATAACAAAGATGCTGATGATATTAGTAACAGCACTAACAATAATAAAAAATATAATAATAATAAACACAATGACTATAATAATAACAATAAACATATATTAATATCTGTAGTATTATTAATAATAAACATAATAGTAGTAATAATAATAATAATAATAATAATAATAATAATAATAATAGTACTATAAAAACACACACAAACAGTAGGTATCACACAGTTTTATACCTATCATCCTGCAGCCCATATATGTTTAATATTTATCAGGGGAGTGAGCAAAGCATTCTGGTCTCCTGTAGCTGCAAAGGAGTTAATCATATGTATCTCCTTCAGTTCTTTAATATTAAAGCGTTCTCTCCAGTTACTTAGTTACAGTGCTTTGAAGTGTATTCTGCACTATGCTATGCTCCAGCTACAGCGACACATCTACCAAATCCCTTTAGCATCTATTTAAAGCAATACTTTTATATGCCTCACATTGTATATCATAAACACTCCAGACACAACCTCCCTGTAATAAAAAGGAAAGCAGTCCCACACGTAGGTATATTTTTCTCATTGACTTTTTTGCCTTTTTTTTCCCCATTATTTCAGTGTGATTGATTTTGGATTAGGGATGCTTACAAAACTGTGTGATAAACAGCAGCTGCGCTAGCGAATGGCATGTTTAGGTATGAGAGCTGAAGATACTATTAAATACAGTAAACATTAAGCATTAAAAATGAATTATTTAAATGCCTCTAAACAAGGAGGAAGGCTCCGAGGCATGAAATATATTCCGCCAGGAAGCTTCTTTGTTTTCTCCTCCTTGTTTGAGAGAGAAATGTATTTATTTAACTCCGCAAAGATAAGAAAGATTTGTAACAAGACATTGTATCTTGTGTATAATTAAAACATTTTTTTAATACTCTCATAATGATTTTAAGTGGAAAATTTGCTATCTGCTCTAATCTAGCATATCCCATATGATTACTGGCACTATTAGCAAATCTATGACTTTGAACTCAATGCTATTGCTTTTGCAAATTATTGTTTTTATAGCCAAGAATTCCTTTGTAAATTGTTACAATTACGTGTTAAAGGGCACAAATTCTATTGTTATGTGGAGGGTTTTATTTTTGTTTTAAAAGGGATATTTACATTAAAAAACATAACCTGGTATTGTAACCGTTATGATAGTAGGAAATTTGCATAAGTATAATGGAGCGGATGCATAGATGAACGCACATTAGTTTTGCGGGTGTATGTCGCGTATTTCCACGCTGCGCTTGCTCTGGGGCCAAGCGTACACAAGAACGGGTAATGCGGAATCGTACACAACTCAGTCACGTCTCCACTTGAGGATGATGAGGGCGTGACTGGGTGGAATTGGTATTCTTACACAGACTAAGGCCCTGATTCAGAGACGGACGCTCTGAAAGAGGTTTGCTCGCTCTGAATCTGGGCATTTTTTTTTTTTTTGTGTGGCCTCCTGGCCGCTCGCATAGCTGTGGCTGACCACCCACAGCTATTGCGAGCGGCCAGGATAATGGTCGCGATGGTCAAGACCATTGCAACCATCGGACTTGCGACGAGACCCTTGTGGTAGGGTCTCGTAGCCGCAAGCCCCAGAGAGCTTCTGGCTCTAATAGAGCCGGAAGCTCTCCCACTGACATCACTGGTGATGTCAGTGGGGCCGCCCACAAGTGGCAGGCGTTCGCTTGGGAACGCCTCTGTTTGTGAAGCCACCCCCCACGCCATGCCTACAAAATGGGGCAAGCTGTCGATCAACATTCAGGAATTCAGGACCTGATTCAGAGCATCTCGTAAGCAGCCGCTCATTCGCTCCGAGCGATGTTCGCACAACTGCGCATGCGTATGGGTCGTAATGCGCATGCGCCAACCAGTCATTGCGGTCGGAAATCGAGCGATCGCAAAATAGCGAGTGCCTGCTAATTTCAGTGACAGGATGAGGCGTTTGTGGGTGGTAACAGGGGAAGGTGCTTGAAAACGGGGAGTGGAGATCCGTACGCAGGCGTGCCAAACGGTCAAAACGGGCGTTTTAAGGGTGTGCATAATTAACAAAGCAGCGTCATCGACCACGTCACTTGGTTGTCTCTTAGCCTGAACTGTTCGCATGATTGCGGTAGGAAAATCCAACCACAAGCACCGCAAGCAGTTCAGACGCCTTTCGATGTACTCGATTAATCAAGTAAATAGCGGAGATGACGTAGGATGCGAGCGGCCAGGGGGCGTCTTTACAAAATAGCGAGCACATGTTTCGTTCGCTCGCTCAGACATAGAGGCATCAACAGACCGCAAAGAGCGAGCGCTCAATTTAAATAGCCGGCCCCTTTTTCTGAACGAGCGAGCGCAAATAGCGTCCGGCTCTGAATCAGGCCCTCAGTTCTCAATAGCAAGGAGCGCAAGTAAGTATAACAAGATTCAATATTTAATAAAAATGCAGACATACACATATAAATTTTAAAACACTTTGCAGTATAATATAATAACATGATATACACTCTACTATATTCTAATACATATTGCGATCTCCAATAACAATTGGTATATCAAAAATGCAGTAAAGAAGAATCTGCCTTGCATGAACCCAATTAGGGGCAACCAATTTGTGTGTATCTTTGGTAGTAAAACAGAGTTCTGTAGCCGAAAAAGTGTGTGTCTATACCTTTGTCTCCAATAAATAAAGCCAGGTATTACATTAAACTCCAACTCCCTTTGAATTAACAGTGGTCACAATGTCCAGATCAACAGCTCACAAGGTAAAGCGGTATTGTGAAGCACCACAAAGTCCCTGGAAGGACACTTACATCTCCCTCATTGGAATTTTGCCGCTCCCTCGTTTGAAGTCTGTGCGGCCTGTGTTCTCCCCGCTCTAGTTTTTATAGAAAACACTGGTAATATAAAGCAGAGCCGTAACTAGACTTTTTGGTGCCCTGTGTCAGAAAGAGCATTGGTGCCCCCCTCATTTTTCAAAGGGACTAAATGCACCCAAAAAAGGGCCATGGCTTCATGGGGAAGGGCCAGGGAAAAGATAGGAGAGGCCAGGAGATGCTGGGGATGAAATAAGAGGAAGCTACAAGCAAGAATTATAATAAACAGAAATTTGACAGGTCCAAATAGCGCCCCCTGACCTGTGGTGCCCTGTGCGATGGCACCGGCCACACTACCCTAGCTACGGCTCTGATATAAAGTGAAGTCGCTCTCCGGGAGGGAGTGTATTGAATAGTCTCACTTCTCCGGCTGGTAGACAAAAGGTTTATCGGACGGCTATAAAGTTCTCACCAGCGGCTGCAGGCAGATGGAAATTCCCTGTTCCTTAACGTGTTTCTCCGCTATTAAGGGTAGCGGTTTCTTCAGAAGGCAAAAAGAGTATATCTGTATATTTGTTTAGGAATTGTTCTCACAGCCCAAACAGTAGGTTACTCTATGGTTGGCAGCAGTAGGGAGTGCTCACACAGCCCAAACAGTAGGTTACTCTATGGTTGGCAGCAGTAAGGAGTGCTCACACAGCCCAAACAGGAGGTTACTCTATGGTTGGCAGTAGTAGGGAGTGCTCACACAGCCCAAACAGTAGGTAACTCTATGGTTGACAGTAGTAGGGAGTGCTCACACAGCCCAAACAGTAGGTTGTTCTATGGTTGGCAGTAGTAGAAAGTGCTCAAACAGCCCAAACAGTAGGTTACTCTATGGTTGGCAGCAGTAGGGAGTGCTCAGACAGCCCAAACAGTAGGTTACTCTATGGTTGGAAGCAGTAGGGAGTGTTCCCACAGCTCAAGCAGCAGGTTACTCTATGGTTGGCAGCAGTAGGCAGCGTTCCCACAGGTCAAACAGTAGATTACTCTATGGTTGGCAAACTAGATACATAACCATCCAGAGCCCATTACCATAACTTTAACAGAGCCCATTACCACTTGATGGTCATAAAAAATCACTATAATGTCCACGTCTGGGTCAGCGCCGGCATTGACGCAAGTTTGCGTTCTAAGGTACAGTACTGTATGTACAATAATAAAAATCCTATTTTCGCTGTTTGACTCCCGAAGCACTGGGCATGCGCTCCACATGTACTGTATTGAATACTGAATATTTTAAGTGAAGATTTTAAAAATAATTAAAAAAAACATATTTTCAAGGTCTCGAACCCACGGAACAAGAAGAGGGGAGAAGCAGTGAGACTAGGCATTTGACCGCTAGGCCACACGCTTCACCCATTAATAGAGTTTTGTAGTTTGTAAAGTAATGAAACCTCTACAGTGTCTAAGTCTGGGACAGTGCCGACAGTATTTACATTTGCGCAAACACAGTATGATTTCAACCGCACAGTCAGTGGGTAATACAGAGCTTAATAATTTCAAACTTTATTAGACATTCTTCTACCGCTTTATTATACCGTACATTCCTGATTCCATGTGGAAAACGCTGTAATACTGTATAGTGTACCGAATCACCGCTTCTGTCAACCATTCATCGGGCGGTGATACAGAACATACCGTACGGTACATTGGAAATCACACGCATGCGCTATGTAGTTTAGGAAAAGTGACACCTGGTGGGCAAAATGTTGTATTACACGTAATGAAATCAGATGCATGCGCTATGTAGTTTAGGAAAAGTGACATCTGGTGGGCAAAATGTTGTATTATACGTAATGAAATCAGACGCATGCGCTATGTAGTTTAGGAAAAGTGACATCTGGTGGGCAAAAAGTTGTATTATACGTAATGACTTTTTTCATTACTAAACTTTCTTTGCGGCTCGACTCATGGCATGGTGTGTGGAGCGCCATGCGTGGCATGAGAGATAACGCTGTGATGCCACGTTATAGCTGGGCACATCGGTAGGTTAGCCTATTGTTGACATCTGTTGCTAATGAAAAGATGAGTTTTTAATTATCTTAATCTGTAACATCTAAACCAATTAAGGTGCAAATAAAGGGAAACCAATCTGTTCATGGAGCCATAGCTTCGAAGACTACACGTGGCCTTGTGGTCACTGACTGTCCACCTCTGTGTTTCATCCAAGGACAGTGTTGCTTGTGTCAGATATCCTGGCTTGCCATCTATCAGGCGATATGCAGCCGATGCGGCGACATACTCATCTCAAGATCTATACTGCTGTGTTCTGCTGTGTTCTGTTGTGTTCTGCTGTGTATTGCTGTGTTCTGCTGTGTATTGCTGTGTACTGCTGTGTTCTGCTGTGTACTGCTGTGTACTGCTTTGAAAACATGTGGAAATACACTATTTTTGTATTATTTTGAGTACCCTATGCCCATTGTGCTGCCAAGTCTGCATCAGCCCTTTTTATCATTGGTCACATACTGAGCAATTTGATCATTTATTCTAGTCGTCAATCAATTGGATTTGTACCTAATTTGTCCACTAATAGGGGGTCAAGTTGGACAGATTGATCTTTACCCAAAGTAATGAATTTGATTTCTTCTACAAATCATGGTCCTCCAACTGGGTATCTTAAATGATCTCCACATTGGTCCCAAAAGGTATTGTTAGTGTAATTTAAGAATTATTGTTCCTACCACCCTTTCATTGTGTTAGTAGTGAGAAACGTGTATTGGGTTATGTCATCTCCTGACTCAACCACTGAACTGTTTTTTACTTGCTCATGACTTTACCCAGGGTTAACGACTAAAGGGACAGATTTAGGTAATAATGGGTACAGAATGAAGCTTTTCCCTGTGTCGCCTTATTTGGAACAGAGTAGACAATTTAAATCTGGGTACTCACTGAGGAATTGCCCTAAGGGTGCATCTGGGTGGTCCTTCTGGCTGCAGGATGCTGTTCCAGACACATCGTAAGCAAAATATAGGTGCACATAGGAAAGCAATAAAAAACATACAGTATTCACCAAAACTTCTTGCAGCCTCCACTGATACTCTAGTTTTAAGTTTAGTAGGGTTTGAACCAGTGCCGTAGAGAAGTCCTACGGGCTCAGGTACTGAGTGGGAGGTGGAAGTTGCTGCCAACAGAAAAATTTGTGGTGCCATGTGCTCAGCACAGTTGCAGCTCCAGGGGGTGGGAGGACAAGGTCGAACAATCATTGTGATTGCCCCCATCTGTAACCTGCCCACTAACATTATATGGCAGCTCAGCTACCCACAGAGGCACATTTGGCAGTGAGATCTAGAGAGGCTGCTGCTCTTGCTGGATAGCAGCAGTCTCCTATCTCCCACTGCCTGACATGCCTGCGTTCATGCTGCTATAGCGGCATCAGCTGATTTAGGCCCCCCAGGTAAGTATACTTGTGCCCCCTCTCGTCACCCCTGTTTTGAACAAGGACATGAAGATAACATTACATTGGAAATGTTTATAAATAATTACAATTAATATTGTAGTGGGTACACACTATATGGTAAGAAACTCTCCTAATGGTAATTAATAATGGGAACAATATAAAACTTAAACTGATAAAACTAGAAAGTATTAAAAAAAACACATTATGGAAAAACAATGAATGTAGCAAAATATTTAAAAAGAAAACCATGTGGCAAAAATAAATGCTGAAAAATAAATTACTAAAGATAGAAAGCCTAATACCAAAAAAAGGTTGTCAAGCTCATAAACAGCAACAGCATATAGCAATATAATGGGCCACTAGAAAATGAAGTAGGAAAATAATTACAGTACAGTAGACAAAGATAAAGCTGATCTTCTAAATATGTTCCATCTGCATTCACAAAAGAGGAAAGAAATGCCAGGAAATACATTATATTTCAATGGCCTAAGTACAGCATTACTTGTCTAATGCAGGATGAGGTACAGTTTTGCCTAAACAAGATTATAATAGGCAAAGCACTTGGCCCAGATGGCATCCACCCAAGTGTGCTAAGGGTACTTAGTTCAGTCATTGATTCATTATATGTATGGGCTCCCACTGAAAACAGATTCTAGTCTTAAACAAAGAGAACAAACCTGGAAACATGAAAGAGCAGCCCGGTGAGCCTAATTACAGTCATGGGGAAAATATTTGTAAGGCTTCTGAGGGACACAGGGCCTGATTGAGAGGTGGACACATTGGAAATGTTGGATGCAAATGACCAATGTTGTCAGTCTGCACATGTGTCTAAGTCTATTCCAATGGTTATGGCACAAAAACAGCGATCAAAAATTGCATGCAGAACCATATCATTATGGTGGTCATTTCTTGGAGGTAACGGGTTGGCTAGCCAGTCACAGGCATGTCATGGTCATCGTCTGCATACAAAGGTGCAGTTGTACTGATCCCGATGGTCATGTTCAGAATAGAGATGTGCGGTTCAGTTCTCCAGAAATCCGAATACACCCGAATTTCATGAATCCGAGTAAATCCGAGTTGCGGTTCTAATCTCCTGAGGAGATCCAGGTAAATCCGGGTCATGGTTCTGATCTTTTTGTGGTTAGGAATTCAAATTTTAAATCCGAATTTCAGGTTTACATGATTTTAGCTGTTTCTAAAACTTTTTATCTATTTTTTATTTAAAAAATCCAGATCCAAAACAAAAACACTTGAGGGTGGTTTGCAAAACCAAGTCCAGATCCAAAACCTTGATGGAGATACTGTACTGTACAGATCCAAAACCAAAACACGGGGCCGGCGCATATCCCTAGTTCAGAAGGAGAAATTGCACCTACCATAGGATAGGTGTAATCTTTGATGGTGCATCTTAATACACACAGCAGCGTATTAGAACCGTGGCCGATGGACATCTCAGTAAGAAGCCCATCAGCTGCAGCATTGGGATAAAGACGCAGTTGTGTAAAGAAACACAGAGGCAGCTACAATAGCCCTGAACCTCTGCATCAGCCCACAGTTCTGAAATCTGATGAGGAAAATCTTTTTATTTGTTAGTTCATTGTCCGCATGGAGCGATCATTTCATTTTCAATATAAGATGTCATTGAATTGAATACAAACACAAATACAAAAGGCTAATTACATTAAATAAAAAACATAATCTGGTTTTCACCTTTAAAAATTAAATGGAATTTTTTATTTAAATGATGTGAATGCACACTATACAGTAATTTGATACTATATTGCTGCAGTTCTTGTGACTTAGGTACTATGGACTGGTGGAGTCAATACGTAATCAGCCAATCACAAGTTGCTAGATAGTACCTCATTGCATCAGCCCTCCAGCACCCACAAGAGATATGCCTCCCACTAATTTGTCAAAATCTAATTGTGTTGCAATTAGGTGAACTTGCTTGCATTGTACTTGGCCTATGCCTGCCCATCCTCATCCCGCTTTTCCAGGTGTACTTGGTTCATACAAGTCTACAATGTGCAAAAATGTATACATGAACATATACATAATAATTGACGGCTGTCAGGTGACAGTGACCAACTCTCCAGAGTGAAATGCGTGTCTATTTTGGGCAATTCATCTTATCTCTGTTTTTTGTTGAGAAAAAAAATAGTTTAATAACAATCAATGCAAGTTCTGTTGTTTAAATGAGTGATAAGCCTGATGATATAGGACACTGAGTCCGCCATTTATGTGGGTCTTTCTAACATAAATCTTCCTTGAATCTACATTTATTAATACCCAAGGGAGCACCACCATATTCCAATTCATATACAATAGTCGACGTTTAGTAGATTGTCCTTTCTTATCTCTGTTGTCCTGTGCAGTTGAGAACCTTCCGTTTACAAATGTATAAATGTGGCCAAGGACAATGAAATAGTTTATTCATACCTACCAAGAACCATGCAAGAGGACAAGAGGTCATTTGCTGAGAATGGAAGAAAGAAGGTGTCACCATCAGCAGAGGAAGGGTTCTAAATGTTTGGAATTGTGGAATGATTTACCACGTAAGGGGAAATTCGCAAATGTTCTTTTAAAAATGGATTGGATGTTTTTCATACTAGAAATTGTGTGTATACAGTAGCTGGAATTAGTAAAGGACATTATTAGAGATATGCTGTACAGTTCTCCAGAAATCCAAATTCACACAAACTTCATGAATCCGGACAGATCCAAGTCACGGTTTTCATCCCATGGTTTGGTATTCGGATTTCGGGTTTTAGATTGCAAAAATTACATAATTTTAGCTTTTTCTAAAAACTTTGTATCAATTTTTTTGTTTAATTCCAGATCCAAAACCAGAACCAAAACACTTGAGGGTGGTTTTGCAAAACCAAAACACGAAGATGAATCCAAATACAAAACAAAAACATGGGGGTCAGCTAACATCTCTAGACATTATGACCATGATTGATCCATTGACTTTAACCAATTGCCACTTTGGGGTAATTAAGGAATATTTTCCCTTGTCAGGATAAAGTGAGGCTGATTGCATCACACCTTTCCATCAACACAAAGAGAATAGGAACTTTTTGGAACTTTACTGTATTTTTTTTTCCCCTAACAATACTGGCTATGAAAATTGAAAGCGTCTGTGTTTTTAAATAGCATCATTACTAAGATAAAAGCTCTGCTGTAACGTGAAGAGCAAAATATCAGGAATATATTAGTTCATCCTGCTTGGAATAATGACCAAAATCTGTAAATAATACATTTGTGCCTTAAAAGTTTCCCAATAAGCAGGAACAGCCAACGCAGATCATGATTGACAACATAATTTGTTTGTCAACTGAAAATATCCCCTCTCTTGTTGTCAGAGATACATTTTCATCATGAGGCTCTATGTTTCCTCTTGTCTACAGAATTCTTGCCTCTAGATTAAAATTGGATTTTTTTCATTTTTATTTTTCAAGAAAATAATAATAAATATATAGATAGCGATTCAAATTATTTGTATGCCAACAAATAATTATTTGTATTCCAACAAATGATGGAGAACAATGCATAGTGGGGAATTGTACCAAGGCATGGCATTAAAAATGACCCCTTCGTTGACACAAAGCAGAAGCAAGAACGCCGGTGATGTCACTGTTTTCTAGTCAATTGATGGGGTAATTATTGGTTAATTTTGCCTTTCTTTTGTGCATGGGATACACAACTGCTTTGCCTGAAATGAAAGGAAGTATGAATCACACATGTATTCATGTGTTAAACAGTGAAGAGAAAAACACTTGAATTGATTCTTATTTGCTTTCTGTAATCAGTAATGAAAGCCATTGAATGTCTCTAATTGTATTTGATTGCCTCTTGGTATAAGCAAACACATTTGAGTTTCGGCAAATTGAAATAATATTTAGGGTATTTGTCCCAAACAGAATGAAATGTAATTTGGTGATTGTTTTCTGAAAATCAGCCTGGTTGGAGAATGTATACAGAATGATTTAGCTATTTCATGGGCGGAATAAGTCAACTTGAAAAATTCAAATCTATAGTAAGGAGTGATTTTCAGTTCTATGATTCAGCCAAATTAAATTCTGACTTCCACTCCGATGGCATAGGCAGAAGAATGGTACATTACATGCAGACTGGACCGAGCGTGGCTTGGTAGATTTTGAAGGGGAGATATTGAGATAAAGTGGATAAATTGCCCATATCATCTAGGGATGTGCGCTGGCCCCTGTGCTTTGTTTTTGGATCTGGATTCATCTTTGTGTTTTGTTTTTGCAAAACCACCCTCAAGTGTTTTGGTTTTGGATCCGGATTTAAAAAAAAAATACAGATCTAATAGTTTTTAAAAACAGCTAAAATCATGTAATTTCTTCAATCCAAATCCAGAGATTCGGATTTAAAATCCGAACCGCAACTCGGATTTATTCGGATTCATGAAATTCAGGGTAGATTCAGATTTCTAGAAGAACCAAACCGCACATCTCTAATAGCAACCAACCATTTGTCTAGTACAGTCTGTAAAATTACAGAAGATGATTGGCTGCTTTGGGAAATATCTCCACTTTATCTCTCTCAAAGGTTTCATATATTTCCACCTAAGTATAGTTAGGCAGATTCTGAGGGAGGTATTACCATAAGAGAGTCTTGTCTAAACCACCATTTTTCCGACACTTTAGAATCGGCTGGATTTACTGTACAACTGGGGTGAAAAATGTTAAATTAAAAAAAAAAGAATATCCCCTCCCCATTGACCCAATAATGTTAATGAATGGAAAAAATGTCTTGTTTCTATATGTCTGTAACAAAATGTCCTCTTAACTGTAAAAATTAGAAATATGTCCCCTTTAGTGTTAAATAAACTACAATGTCCATTTTGGTAATTTTAAAAAACTTCTATGTCCCCTTTATTATCTTAATTAATATGTCCCTTTAATTTTTTCGTATTAACTAACAATGTGTTCAAATTAAGAAATGCAATTTATTGTTGACTTAATAAATTTGCTAATAGACTGTTTTGATGGCCTATATAATATTATTATTATTATTATTATTATTATTATTATCCTCCAAGACATTTTTTCTGAGCTTTGATTCTCCATATTGTCACCAAGGGATCTATAGTACAGTGAAAAAACCCTGTTTAACTAAAAACAGGGCTTTTCACTGCTTTCATCAATTCAAAGAGTGGGTTACCGTGGAGAAGTATATTCCTTCTCCGGCGGCACCCTCCCTTTGTGTATACATCGCATCACCATACTTTATCACCAGACATATCAGAAGATATGTCCATCTTCGCACTGCTTTCAGGGATCGTTGAGGGGCAGTTTACCGGAGGAAGACCCTAAACAGGTAAGTGTACATGAATGACTGCAAAATATAAATATATATTGCATCGATGTGGTGCATTATAGATATTTTTCGGTAGCCAGTTCATGCTTCACATGAATAAACCCTCAAATGTTTCCATCGCGTAGTGGTATCCTTGCATCACTTAACGTTACAATTTTTTGTAGCTCCAATGTAAGACAAATTGTAACAAAACAAACTAAGGGCCTAATTCAGAGATGTACGCTAACTCGATGGTTAGCATACATCCTCGATGTATTGGGGTCTGCACATGCTCAAAACCTGTTCTGGGAATGTGCAGAATGAGTCCTGCAATCTTGATTGCAGACCCCCGCAAGCCGCAGCATGACTGACATACTGCAGAGTTTGAGGGCAGAGCGGGGGCATGGCGGGCCACCATTCCCGGAAATGGGGTCGTGTCACCCCCGTTTTCTGGGAGTGACAAGGCCAGGGTCTGCGATGGTGGACACAGATTTCCTGGCCTTCCAGTTGACCAGAATCCAGCCAGGCTGCGGGAAGCTTCAGCTTCCGCAGCCTGGCCAAAGGTGCCATGCAACCCTCCATATCATGTCTCAAAGAGGAGCCTCGGATTATTAAATTGCTGTGGAAAAATAAACATTCTAAATCGCCACGATATGGAACGCTAATTTTTTGGGGGGCCCCTCAACTTCTAATAAATAGACCCCTATCTACTTTACAAAAATGGAAGCTTTAAAAGAAAGGTGGACAACACAGAATGTAGACATACATTATTGAGTCTTTCAACCTACAGAACTTTCCTGAGAACAGATTTACAATTGCACACTCTATTTTTAAACAGAACTTAGGCAAATGTCGCTCTTTAGCAGTTCTACAAAGAAAAGCCCAGCATGTAGAGTTTGCTGAGACATGTAGTTCTACAACAGCTGGGGAGCAACGCGTGGCCTAGGCATACTGTAGTTTTAAACAAAGGGGAGAAATGCAATAACTGCAACCATTCCCTGCTACAGTAGGTACAGTATTGTTATTTAGAATATTATCTTTCACATTTAAGCTGTACAGAACATTCACGCTGCACTCAGCAGGATAAACACACAGCGGGTTGAGTTGAATAGATAATTCTATGTAGCGTAGCGTATTAAATGATTTAATATATGTTATTGTTTGACGATAACAGCAACACATCAGTGCTTTCAATATCTGCTAGCTGAATTGAAAGAGAGGTTTTAAGTTGACTATTTACCTGAAGGCAATTTAGTTTATGTGGCTGCTTACAGAGATCCCTGTGTGCCCTGAAATCACAGAGTTCCTCTGACTGAAACATATAGATCCGCGCTGTGTATCATTTATCGGTTAGCAACCGAAGCTCTTGCAATTGAGTTGTATTGACTGCCCAGGTCACCATGGACAGGATAAGCTGAAAATTGCTTAAGTAAATCATTACTACAAAACTGTGTGTGTTAGTCTGTCTACAATAGCCCAAGCCATATCTAAAATGATATAAGGAATTATAAAAAGATAACATATAGGGGCTCGCTACCTGTGTACAACTTAATTTATGGGTTTTGTGTACTCATTCTTCAATGTTTTACTAAATATGTTGCTTTCTTTTTCAGCCTGGTATTCATATGATCATGGAAGGCTATTATTTTTCTTGCTATGAATTTTTATAGACCACCATTTTGCTCTGGTACTTAATTTTCTGTATTGACACTTAGGGCCTGATTCAGAGCTGAACGCTTTTTTGGTGCATCCTCATGGACGCTCGCATAGCTGTGTTACCACCCACAGCTATAGCGAGCGTCCATGATGATGGTCGCGATGGTCTTGACCATTGCGACCATCGGGCTTGCGACTTAGACCCTGCGGTAGGGTCTCGCTGCCGCAAGCCCTGGAGTGATTTTGGCTCTATCAGAGCCCAAATCACTCACACTGACATCACTAGTGATGTCAGTGGGGCCGGCTTGAGACGGTAGGCGTTCCCATGGGAACGCCTCCGTCTGGCAGGCACGCCCCCGGCATGCCCACCAAAGGGGGCGTGCTGTCAATCAACATCGACAGCACGCCCACTTTGGTGCGAGATCCGGAGCGATGGTGAGCCCGTCGCTCGCCGGGTCTCGCGCATGCGCACGACGGAGCTCCCTCCGTCGTGCGCATGCGCAGTGGGGAACATCGACCCGCTTGCAAGCGTCCTGCCGCTCGCGAGCGGTTCTGAATGACCCCCTTAATGCAGGGATACACATTGTCGTACCATTGCAATTTATGAAGGTAGCCCATCCATGAGAAGGGCAACTAAAATAGGCCTCTCTATGAGAACTAGCTGCTATGTATTTAGACCATACTTGCCGACTTTGGCAAGTCTCGGCAAAGGAGAGAGGAGTCAGGTGTTTGGGATGGGGGCGGAGCACTTGAAATCACATAATCGCAGTCCCTGTGACAGATTGCCAGTATTCCTAGGTTTGCATGAACGGGACAGGGGCTGTGCAATGTGAATTACATCATTGTAGCCCGCCTTAGTGATGTTTTGCTGGGATTACTGGCTTTGCTATGCTCGAGGCGGGGCCGCGATAATGTGATTCATAGCGAATCGCGTTATCAACATCCACATCCCACCCAGCGGCTGTCAGGATGGGGGGATGTCAGTAAGGCCGCTCATGTCAAGTAAAACTTTACCTGGCATCAGTACTGAAACATGTGCGTGACAAGCCGGTCATTTACATGCTGTACT
Organism: Taudactylus pleione; assembly: GCA_031769625.1. Taxonomy (NCBI): domain Eukaryota; kingdom Metazoa; phylum Chordata; class Amphibia; order Anura; family Myobatrachidae; genus Taudactylus; species Taudactylus pleione. The sequence goes on from JAUIMM010000710.1 coordinate 2,563,144, forward strand.
TACTGCTGATAATCGCAGTCACAGAAGACCAGGTAAGTGTCCTTGCCTGAGATGATGTTATGTTTATAGCTCAAATTTAGAAAATCGTAGTTTTTTCGCAGTTTGTTAACTTGAACATGCGTTGTTATCCCCATAGCAGCTTAAAGGTGCCCACATACGATATTTTACACAATCAGCCAGATTCCGACACATCATGATGACAAATCATGTAAAAATATGTCCTAATCGTGAGTCTCCACTCATGATTACGATGCCGATGTGCGTCCCCGCTGGTCGTACATCGCATCTTCAGATCTTGCCTGCTGCAGGCAAGATTTGCCAATCTCGGACCCGATGTGGTGCGGATCATCCATTATTTACATTTTTGTGCAATCTTACCATTCATCGTGGTGTGCAAACGATTTATTGTGTACGATTTCACGATTTCGTCATCGGACACGATGCACGATAGAACGTGAGATCGTGTGACAATTTGGACAGTTTTTGCTCAAAATTGGGTCCACGACGGCCAGGGAGAGTTCAAGGGAAATCGGACACAATATCAGATCGTGTCCAGATGGCCTAGTGTGTGGGCACCTTCACAGGACTGAGGTAGAAATGCAATAATGGAGGGACTGGAGTGATTCATCTGTGGTTTCCTTCTTGTTAAATAGGAAGAAGCAGTGATAGCATCTTTTTTCATCATAATGCTGGAATAAATGGTTATCGCAGGGGATAAATGAACCCCTATAGGACTGCAGCACGGTGATGATGTGCTTTGAACCACCCCCGTTATGATGTCACAAAAAGGGGACCGGACTGCTATTCCAGGAAGAAACTGAGGGCACAGGGGTGCTTAAGGACGTGCTTTCTAAGCTGCAGAGTGCCATTACAGGCACCCTGCAAGCCAATTGCAGGTTCAATTGAGCAGCGACAGTGCCGCCCCCCTCGGTCTTGTACCCTAGGTGCTCACCCACCCCTAGTTATGGCCCTGTTCCCACTGGCCAGTTCCCTCTTCAGTTCTGAGTTAGCCCTTATTCAGTATGGTGCTTTTGGCTCAAAGCTTTTACAAACTGCACCTTGGAAAGCAAGAACAGAGCAGGGTTGACAATAAATAGTATCATTTGGGCCAGGACACAAACAGGATCATAGCCTCTGGCTTAACAGATATGAAGGAGTTAGTTCTCTGTCCAGTGTAATGCCTAGCATCACACATAACAGCTACCACGGTGCCACCTACAGGAACGTGGCTCCCAGGTGGTACAGATGCTGTTGTCCGGTTATCTGAATTACTGATGTATGCCTACATTGAAGCCCATCTAAAATGCCCCCTTCAGGCTGAATTTAATCATCTAATAAAATGATTCAGTGATACCAACTGACACAGATAGTCCAACATTTGTAAATACAATTTTAAGATCTGCTGTACATGGAGTATTTCAGACATATTCCCTGCCCAGCTGAGCTTCTATTTAAATTTGTAACGCAGCAAAATGAGTCAGTTCTGCCTGGGTGATATGAAGGCGCCGACGCAGCGTGGTTTACGGAACGTATCGTGTATGTTTTAAACGAAGCGTACACAAATATGGGTGAGGCAGTGTCGTGCTTTCAAGTCACATCTACACTTGCGACTAAATGGGCTTAACTGGTCTGTAACTAGAGATGAGCGGTTCTGTGTTGACATGTTTCTTTTCGCCAACTTAGCGCAAGTGCGGATTTATAAAGCCAAGTGTACGTACAGTGGATGCGGAGATCCATAAAGCTCTGCAGACTCGCAAATGTACACATTTATCTCCGGGCACACAAAGCAGGAACATCTGCAGCCAGCTTGCGCTCAACTCATACTTGATGACTTCTGGTCTGCCCCCTCCAGAACAGTGATGTGGGTGGAGTGTTGCGGCCAAGAGGGCAGTTTGGGGGTATGACAGCACACTTGTGTCATTGTGGCCCCACCTCCCCTATAAAATAATGACGTCAATTAGCGGTATTGTAAAACGGGAGGCAGAGCCACAATGACATGAGTTAGCACATATCACGTCATCCGGCCACCTGAACCGCTCACTTCACTTGGGAAGTGGGCAGCACCCCATGAGCAGCCTTCGGAAAGGCTTCCATACTCTTCCGTGCATCCAGGCCTCAAATAGATTGCTGAATATAGCAGAGAATGATGTAAGAATACATAAAAGAATGCACATAGGAGATTTAGCAAACCTTGGAGAGAGATAAAGTGGAGAGAGATACAGGGCGGGATGTACTATGCATTGCATCCGCGAGGCGGTACATCACACCTGTCTTTGGGTACATACCGCGGTATGTATCTGGAATATTGCAAAGGACAGCTCTCCCGATGAGAGCTGTCTTCTGCGATGGGTCCGGAGAGAGGGACTTCCGGGTTTAGGGCCTGATTCAGACCCAATCGCGAGCAGCTGTCCGCTCGCAAGTGGGTCGATGGTCTGCACTGCGCATGACGGAGGGAGCTCCGTCGTGCGCATGCGCGAGATGCGACGAGCGAAGGACTTTCCTTCGCTCGTTGTGTCTGATCAAAGGAGGCGTGCTGTCGATGTTGATTGACAGCACGCCCCCTTTGGTGGGCATGCCTCCCAGACGGGGGCGTTCCCAAGGGAACGCCTACCGTCAGAAGCCGGCCCCACTGACATCACTAGTGATGTCAGTGGGAGTGATTTTTGCTCTGAGAGAGCCAAAATCACTCCAGGCCTTGCGGTTGAGAAACTCAACCGCAGGCTTCGGCTCGCAGTGGCGATGGTCGCGATGGTCAAGACCATCGCGACCATCATCCTGCACGCTCGTATATGCTGTGGGTGGTGACCCACAGCTATACGAGCGTCCAGGAGGACGCTCCATAATTATGGAGGTGGGCTCTGATTCAGAGCGAGCGCTCTGGTCAGTGCGTCCGGCTCTGAATCAGGGCCTTAATACCCAGAAGTGCCTCTGGCATCCTCGCATGCGCAGAAGGCGCTGGGGGGGGGGTGATGAGAGGCATCCGCTTGGATCCCTCTCAGGAGAGCCATCCCGAAAAGAAGCCTCTATTGGGTAACGCCACCTGAAGATGGCATTACCCATCAGGACAAAGCACCGGGTGCTTAGTGCATATGGAGTATGCGGGGAAACCCCCCGAAAAATGACATATTGGGGGTTTTGCTGCATTTTCTCCGTTAGTACATCCTGCCAATGTATACAACGAATCAGCTCCTAACTGCCATTATTCAAATACAGCCTGTAACATGACCACTAGAAGCTGATTGGCTGATACTTTATCTCTCTTCATGGTTTGATACATCTCGCCCATAGTAGTGGTTTCAGGGGGATATATAAGAGGCAGAAAAATTACCTTTAAGAACAATCAGCCCATTACTCCAATCAACTGAATTTGGTTGAAAAACCACATTCACATGTAGAAATCTAGGGGTATACAGTATTTACTAAAGTGAGAGTTTTTAGAAATGGAGATGTCGCCCATAGCAACCAATCAGATTCTAGCTATTATCTCCTAGAAGGTGCTAGTTAAATGTTAAGTAGAATTTAATTGGTTGCCATGGGCAACATCTCTATTTCTAAAAACTTTCATTTGAGTAAGCATACCCACTAGGGACCTATTCATCATTACTAAAAATTCAATGGAGGTAATTAGGTTTAGAACTCGCATGGAGTTCTACTTAATTACCAGAGTAATTCATAATTCCTCCTCTCCATAACTATCTATTCTGAAAAGCTGTCATTTTTGCGATGACAACTTTTACGGGAAATAGATACTTTTCCCTGCCTACACTACCTTACCGCAGCTGTAATCAGTGCTGTGCATGTGCTGTTACATTCGTAAGAGCAGTGCTTGCACAGCACTGCCTACAGCTGCGGTAATTGTGCCCCCCCAATCCCCCACTCCACCCCTCCGCTCACCTCCCTGTCCAGCAGACTCTGGCTGCTGCTCTGACATTGTGTTCTCCCGGCAGAACACAGTAAAGTTTAGGGGAAAAAAACAGTTATTTTTCTTTTTTTTTCTAAACTTTATTGTGTTCTGTCAGGAAAACACAGTGTCAGAGCAGCAGCCGGAGTCAGAGGAGGGACCAGGGAATGACGGAGGGAGCCAGCAGTGGACCTGCCCAGCTGACACAAGTAAGTGTAACCCGCTGTACGCCACCTAAGAGTGGCGTATAGTAACACCATCAAATTCCGAAAATACATAATTTTTGGAATTTGATGAATAGTCTAATTTCCATATCCCCATACTATTGTACTAATGTATGGGGAGTGTGGAAATTAATGCAGGCGGACTTAACCAGGAGATATCAGTGATATCTCCTGTGTTAAGTGTCTTCATGAATACTCCAATAACGGTAATTAAGGAAAAAGTCCTAAAAAACTGTATTTCAGTGTTGATGAATAGGCCCCTAGTCTCTAATCTTCCCTCTGTTTTTCTTACAGCACAGACAATAAAGTGCACAGAGAAAACTGTGCTTAAAAAACTCAAATAACTCTGCAGCACTGTATAGGAAACTATACCCTTTAGTAATCTGACTTGATTTCACAGTTCCAATGAGTGGAGTATTGAATGCAGTCCGAAAACCATCTCTGAGAATTTTTTTCCATAAAACCATCCATGTACAATATGGACAATAACCCCTTTTATAAGCTGTGTCTGTTCTCCGGGGCTACTTCCAAAGCAATGCAATTGTTTTATGTGAGAGTGACATGCTTCCGTGTTACTCAGAAGGAATCCTTAAATGTCCAGCCTTAAGCAAAATATGTTTGAAGTCACAAATTGTAATTTGTTAGGTTCAACTTATTTTCCTTCTTGTTATTGAAGAAGCCATCTCCTGCTCTGATTTAAAATTCACTGCTGGAGACGTGATGTGACGGTTTATGCGAGTTTTAACCTATGTTTAAAATGACTTCTGATCTGTTTGCTGCTGCGGACGCTGCTACAAATGAAAGGGAGTTATAGTTTGAATAATTGAGTGATAGATGTCACGCTGTTTTTTTTCTCTCTCTCCTTAAGAGATGAAACCTGAGAAAAAGTCTTGAATATTAATAACATCTTTTACTGTGGCACAGCTGTACTGCACCTCCGCAGCTGACTGAGAATTTCTATATGGATTTGTTTAGTCACTTAATGGGGAACAGTTGGCGCTTTAGGATTCCAAGGGATCTGCAGAGAATACCTGAAAATTGTGGATGACTTCGAAGTCAGGATGAAAAATGACACACCGCGGTGGCAGAAAATTACAGAAACAGCACGCCAAGCTGGGTGGATCTATTGAAGACTATGGGCCTGATTCAGAGGCGCACGCTATTTGCGTGCGCTCGCTCTGAATCAGGGTGTCCCTATTTTGTTTTTTGACCGGCCTCCAGGCCGCTCGCACAGCTGTGGGTAACCACCCACGGCATGTGCGTGCGGCCTGGCGATGGTCACAATTATCATGACCATCGGGCTTGCGAGGAGACCCTGTGGTAGGGTCTCAGGTCTAGCAAGCCAGAGTGGACTTTCTGCTCTAATAGAGCAGGAAGTCCACTACTGACATTACTACTGACATCCGCTCGCTATGTGCTCGCGAGCGGATCTGAATGAGGCCCTATGTTTAAACATACTGGAGCTGAAGCAGAGGTGGTCACAAATGGAAATAAATGACTGTACAAAAATAGTAGCATACACGAATAGGGACTCTGGAATTTGTGGGGTGTTTCCCGGCAACTTCTGGAAGAAGTGGTCACCCTCACGCATTCCGCCCACTTTATATTGAAATGGACGGGGGAGGGGGTATTATGACGCAATTTTCAGAGAATTGAGCTCTCTTGGACACACCCCCTTGTTCAGAGAACCATGATTCATGGCATGGGGGTGTGGTTTACTCATAAGAAGCACCTGGCTCCACCCCCTACAGTGACCAGCTGCATATTTTAAAGTTAGAAGGTATAGGTTTGCATCAGGCAACCATTCCAAGTTGAAAGCAGTTTATTTTTGTGTTCTACCAATGCATTCACGATTGGGCAAAAATGAAATAACCTTTCTAATACAGAAGAAACAGCTCCCGTATGCAGAAAGGCGTAATCCATATCTGGTGATGGGGAAGCACCAATTTGTGTCAGATGAACATTCACAAACAACCAATCAGTAACGGTGACCTCCATCATCCATTATGGGCCCCTAACTGCCAATATTTTTGAGTTGAACCCTCACAGGGGCGTTTCTAGAAAGGAGGGGGCCCGTGTGCCGACTCCAACACAGGGCCGCCCCCTCCTCTCTGCCCGGCGGCCAGCAGCGCACTGAGCTGAGCGCGGCCAGCGCCGGAGTTATAGACTCTGGACACTAGAGTATGCCCAGAGTCTATAATGAATGCTCAGGCCACCGGGAAAATGGCCACGGTGGCCATTTTCCCTGTACTGCGCATGTGGGACTCCAGAGAGGTAAGTAATATTACGGGTGCAGGGTGTGCGGTGCGGGGAACCCCTGGACCCAGGGGCCCGTGTTCCCCGCACACCCTGCACCCATTATAAATACGCCCCTGAACCCTCAACTCTCCATCACCCCCTGATAGGGCTAGATTAACAATGGGGCAGATGGGACTACAGCTGTAGACCTCCACATAAAAAGGCCCATCATTATGACAGCATGATAACCACCAGTTGCCCAGCTGACCACACAATTGGCCATAAAATAAAGTACAACATTTTGCTATCTTTCTACTTTTATATATTTATTGGGGCTGATAGTGTAAGGCATTTACACACCAGAATGGTACTGTCCACGCCCACACATCACTGGCCACACCCACACAGCAGGGGTTGCACTTCCCCTGCTTCTCACAATAGGCCAATTTTCAACCCCAGGCCCATGTGGCCCTTAATTCCGCCCCATCCCCTGAATGTGTATAATAACTGTTTATAAATAAAATAACTTATAGTAAATACTGTACAAAAGAGAAGGTTTTTTTTACTTTCATTTGATGTTATTAGTTTAATTTAGAGACATATGCAGGCCCTGTGTTTTGGTTTTGGTTCAAAAGCATCATTTGTTTTGGTTTTGGTTCTAAATCATCATTGGTTTTGGTTCTAAATCATCATTGGTTTTGATTTTGACAAAACCACCCTCAAGTGTTTTAGTTCGATTCCAGTTTTGGATTTCTTTAAAAATCAATAAAAACAGCTATAATCTAACTTGGACCTGTTTTTATTTCTATAGTATAATGAACACCAATAACTTTAGAGCACCTGAAATAACCAGGGAGGGACTTACATGCAGTTTAAAACTAGAGATGTGCGCTAACCCCCGTGTTTTGGTTTTGGATCTGAATCATCTTCATGTTTTGGTTTTGGTCTTGAAAATCCACCCTCATGTATTTTGGTGTTGGATCTAGATTTTTTTTTTTTTAAATGATAAAAAGTTTTTAAACACAGCTAAAATCACGTAATTTTTACAATTAAAACCCGAAATTCAGATTTATAATCTGAATTCCGATCTGCTAGAAGATCAGAATCGTGACTCGGGTTTATCATGATCTCATCAGGACATTAGAACCGCGATTTGGATCTGTCCTGACTCACAAAATTCAGGTGGATTCAGACTTTTGTAGAACCGAACTGCACTATTTAAAACACACAAGATGCATTTTTTCACAGGAGTTCTGAACTCAAATCCCAAAAGTGAAAGTGACATGAGCCTGTACTCGGTTTTACTCGGAGCCATGGAGTTCAAATGAGTTTGGTTGTCGCAAAAAACGAACTGCGCATCCTTAGTTTATATATCTGCGCTTCACTTAGCACTGTTTATCTCTCTTGTTGTCTTATGAGTTTCAGTTGAATAATATTGCAATACATGTGATTATATAAACCATGTGAACCCATAATGTTCTATTCAATGTACCCTATGTGATATTATCCTGTGGCCTATAAATGCCACATAGACATAAAGTCTGAATATGTCTAAACACTTGTTCACATTTTTCCTGCTCATGTAGTTTATTGATCATTTTTTTAATGATGTCTTTGAAGGATTACCTGTCCTGTTCCTGTTTGCTTGTCATTTTATATCCGATGGCCATTAAAATAAATATTATTGTGTTTTCCCTTTCAGTGGCTTTCCTATGTAATTTGGCCTTGTGTTAATAATTGTTGAGTTTGTTGTGTGCTTTGTACTATTCTCAATAATCCATGTGTCCTTCCTTGTACTGTAGCTGCAAATAAAGCAATTCCTCAATAGGTGATAACCTTAGTGAGCCATTGGAAATACACAAACTATGGGAAAAAAGGCAGAATACAAAATCTCTTTTATTTTTCTATACATTGAATGTGATTCTCAGCATCTAAAGAAACATTTCTGGACATTTTCAGCATTCAACAACCGCATGTAGAAGATTTCAGCAGCTGTGGCAATTCAAATTCCAACATGGCACATCTACTGTAGGAAACAGAGTGGTACTGCTGTTTAATAAACTATAAAGATGTTTGTCATCTACACAAAAAGACAGTCAGCAATGCCTCAAACTGCGTATAATGCAAAGAAAAGAGGTGCAGGATGGAATTGTTCTTGGAAATATATATTAAACAGGACAAGGACAGTTTAACAAACCAATCACTTCAGCTACAGGGATTGTCACTTGGGGCTGAAGTGATTGGTTTGTTTGGGCCCCCACAAAACAAGCTACCAATGGGCAGCAAGTCATGGGCCGATGCCGCAATGGGGGCAGGGCTCAAGGAAACCAAGTGCACAATCTGGCACCCTCTGTAGCCAACTGCAACTGCTCTTTGAGCATCTCTTGGGGCATTTAACCAGTGCTATTGAACAGAGGCACCACCCCATAAAGGGCGCAGTCCTCACAAACGTCCCAATTTCAGCAAGACAGTCCCGTTTCTTTGTGCACTGTCCCGCTGTTCTACCCGCGGACCGAAGTGTCCCACAGGCAGTCGGGAAGTTGGGTATATGCACCACCACAGCTCTGCTTTGCTAAGCAGAGAGCTGTGATGCCAGTGAAGCTGAATGGATGTCATGCGCATGCGCTTGGCGTCCATTCAGTGCAGGGAGACGGCTGGGGGCAGCCCAGCTAGCGTGACGCAAAACGGGAGACATGCATATGAGCATGCCCCAAAATGACATCAAATATGGGTGTGGTCAGGGGTTAAAATGGGCAGGAACGGGGTGGAACTGAGCGGTAGTTCCACCTCCACCAAGTCCCTGCACAGAAGTACCACAGAGAGCCACTCACCGTCTGCCTAGGGAGGCTCAATATCTTCAGAGGTCCCTTATTTCAGAGAAACCAGCATATAGGTAAGGAAAGAATCAAGTGAAGGCAATACATAGGGGTTGCAAAAAAACATTGGGCATCCCAGTGACATAGACTAGTTTGTGGGGACCTCATTAAAAAACTCAGAGGCACGGCAGAAAAATAACACTGATGATATAGTGCCTAGGCGGCCCCCAGCCATTCACTTTACCATTTGGGGAGTAGGCGGCAGGACCACTTTAAGCCCTGGGCGTGGTCTATGGAAAGTAGGCCCCACCCCCTGCGCACAGGGGGGAGAGGGGTGCCAACCGTTAATGGAACAGGGCACAGCTCCACCTGGAGCCGGCCATGAGAAGGCAATTAATGAAGGGTGTGTAAATTGCAGCAAATGACTATTTGAAATTACAGATACAAAGCCCATTTTAAATATAATACATCATTTTGGAGATTTTAAAGTGAGAAATGTATAGATTTTATAGTTCTATGTCCTTTTTTATTGTCTTAAAAACAATATAAAGTGTTTTTCTTTGCGCTGATAATTGGGTTCTTTATTTTAGTGGAATCGGTAGAAGGTGATTTTATCAGATTCATTAATACACATCTTTCTTATTGGGTCACTTTCACTGTCTCCAAATTATAGCATGAGAGTAAATCACATACCATTTAGCTACTTAATGATTTCCTCTATTTTCCACATATTGTAAAAGCTTTAATGAAACTTAATAGCAGGCCCATTTGTTTTTAGTACCGCAGTGATCACTTCTTAAGAACAAATACCGTTCATGACAAGTGTTCATCTGAATTGTGCGTATATGCATAGGGAACATTACATTTAGATTGTGTAATCTGTCTATATATCTTATAAATGAGAATGTCTGTTTGTCTGATTGCGATAAACTCCGGAACCACTGAACTGATTGTGAAGCGTTTTTCACCATTGCGTAGGCGTACCTCCCAACATTTGCTGGGAGGGAGTCGGGACCTGTGCGTGCCGAAGACATGCCCCGTTTACACCACTAGTGGGGCGTGCCCAGCATCTCCGAGATCAGCTTCCCCCCTGTACTCTCAATAGATGCTGTGCGCATGCGCACAGCGTCTATTCTACCCCTGCATACATGCTGCTCAGAGCAGCGCGTATGCTACCCCCAACTTCCCCCCCACCTCGGGACACTGCGGTCTGTGGGCAGGACGGCGGGACAGTCCCAGAAAAATGGGACTGTCCCGCTACATGCGGGACAGTTGGGAGGTATGCGTAGGTGATTTTTCCAGGCAGATTTTAGACTAATGATCATCATGATCAGTTGTCAGAGGACTATGGGCGGGTCTCCGTGGCGAGGGGTGCCCTGCACTGCTCTCTGCAAGACTAAATTATCCAGAGTCTACAGTAAAGTGGGCACCTGCCACCTGATTAGACCTGATTAGACCCATTACAATAGCACTGGTGTACCTTCTGTTCAGGGACTCGCTATGTGCGGTGATTGGTGGAGCTCCCTGTCATCTGGGGAGGCTGCAGCACTGTCACCAGTGATGAAAATACCGGAAGGCAGTCACTGAAGAGAACAGAGGGGCTGGCTCAATACAGGTCCCTAGAGGTGCTTCCTATGCAGAAGGCATGGCTCAGTGCGAGGTGCTTCCTGTGCAGGAGGCATGGCTCAGTACGAGGTGATTCTTGTGATGGAGGCATGGCTCAGTACGAGGTGCTTCCTGTGCAGGAGGCATGGCTCAGTACGAGGTGCTTCCTGTGCAGGAGGCATGGCTCAGTACGAGGTGCTTCCTGTGCAGGAGGCATGGCTCAGTACGAGGTGCTTCCTGTGCAGGAGGCATGGCTCAGTAGGAAGTGCTTCCTGTGCAGGAGGCATGGCTCAGTACGAGGTGCTTCCTGTGCAGGAGGCATGGCTCAGTACGAGGTGCTTCCTGTGCAGGAGGCATGGCTCAGTACGAGGTGCTTCCTGTGCAGGAGGCATGGCTCAGTATGAAGTGCTTCCTGTGCAGGAGGCATGGCTCAGTACGAGGTGCTTCCTGTGCAGGAGGCATGGCTCAGTACGAGGTGCTTCCTGTGCAGGAGGCATGGCTCAGTACGAGGTGCTTCCTGTGCAGGAGGCATGGCTCAGTATGAAGTGCTTCCTGTGCAGGAGGCATGGCTCAGTACGAGGTGCTTCCTGTGCAGGAGGCATGGCTCAGTACGAGGTGCTTCCTGTGCAGGAGGCATGGTTCAGTACGAGGTGCTTCCTGTGCAGGAGGCATGGCTCAGTACGAGGTGCTTCCTGTGCAGGAGGCATGGCTCAGTACGAGGTGCTTCCTGTGCAGGAGGCATGGCTCAGTATGAGGTGCTTCCTGTGCAGGAGGCATGGCTCAGTACGAGGTGCTTCCTGTGCAGGAGGCATGGCTCAGTACGAGGTGCTTCCTGTGCAGGAGGCATGGTTCAGTACGAGGTGCTTCCTGTGCAGGAGGCATGGCTCAGTACGAGGTGCTTCCTGTGCAGGAGGCATGGCTCAGTACGAGGTGCTTCCTGTGCAGGAGGCATGGCTCCGCCCAAAGGGAGCTACTGTCCAAGTGGCAGAGATAACTAGAGTGCAACCCATTGAGGGAGGGAGCCGGTTGCCTAGGGAGAGACAGACCACCGGAGCAGAGCCAGGCACTACAGCTAGTAAATATACAGTACAAAGCATCCAGCATTACACATACTGTCCAGCAGAGGTCCCTAGTCACAGTAAGTAAACTGCCCTAGGACAGCAACTACAACATAAGGCTATAGCCATGGGAATAAGGTACAGTACAGTCAGTATATGAGTCACTGCATTTTTTTGTCACATCCTTATGGACACTTTCAGCTTTATACTTTATGCTCATTTCCGTGGCTAATCCGAACATACTGAGACAGCCTCTTGCAGCAGCGCTGATCCGCCATTATACCCACCATGGACATATGCTCCAGCCCTACGGCAGGGGCAAATTCTCCATCTGATCATAGGATCTTGTGTTTGCGCTTATGCGTCTTAAGAAACAGCCGCTGTCAGTGACTCGCCCGTGACGTGCCTGCGTCTGTCTAGCACCCCCTTACTACCTCCTGGGAACTCCCACTGAAATTCACAGCTCTTGCGTCCAAATTTGCTCTGTCTCCCGGCGGCAACCATCGTGGCGCATACGCTATGTAACTGGGGCACAATCACAGTAGTTTCAACACCGACCAACTGCCTGCATGTCGGCATTGCGTGCAGTTAGCAACGTGCACCTTTAAATCAGGCCCAGTCTCTGCGGTAAAGATGGAAAACCAGTAAAGAGCGTTTACATGCATAAGTTTGATTCAAATTGAGCCATAATATTTAAGTAACAGAGGTTACATGGCAGTAGAGTTACACTGCTTTAAGCGTAGTTGTTATATTGTTGGATAAAACAAGGATGCTGTAGTATTCATCTATGACATCCTGGTGATTAGTGTGTTTTCTGTACACTTCATGTATGATATGGAGAAAAATGTGTACATACAGAGAACTGGTTGCCATTGGAGATTACCATTGAAATAAGTCATTGACGTGGACATGTAAAAACTGAGGAGTCTATTTACTAAGCCTTGGATGGAGATAAAGTGAATGGAGATAAAGTACCAGCCAATCAGCTCCTAACTGTCCTGTCACAGGCTGTGTTTGAAAAATGACAGTTAACAGCTGGTTGGCTGGTACAGTACTTTATCTCCGTTCAAGGTTTAGTAAATAGACCGCAAAGACCCTGATTCAGAGACACATGCACTGTTGGAAGCAGTGGAGCAGTTTTTTTGCAACTGCGTAAGCGCCAAAGCTGCGCTGCGCATGCACAGCGATTGGGTAGGTATGTAACCGACGCATAGAGGATTTATTCGCAAAGCGAGTGGCAGGTAGTCAGCATTTGGGGGAGGTAACGGGGGGTGGCTAGAAGAACGCAGGCGTGATGGGACCGGTTCTGGGTGTGCCCTAGTGAGCCTCTTCGAAATTCATTCTCAGCTAGAGACGCCTCTAGCATAGACTTGCTCACAGCTTTGATGTGTACCCCTAGCTTTGAGTGCTCAGAGAGCAGAGCTGGAGTCCTTGGCAGTAGCTGGATAGGCATTGTCAGGCCCCCTGCTCCTCTGGGCCCCTCTGCAATAACTGTTGTTCTGTCACTAGTGGAAGATCCTGCGATCTGACCATCCTGACTAGATTAAGGGGTCTATATACTAAGCAGTGTTAGGAGACAGAGTGAAAAGTGATAAGAAAGTGATAAGGTGCCAGCCAATCAGCTCCCAACTGTCATTTTTCAAACACAGCCTGTGAGATGACAGTTAGGAGCTGATTGGATGGCACCTTATCACTTTTCACTCTGTCTCCTAACACTGCTTAGTAAATAGACCCCTTAGGAGTCTATTTATCAAGCAGTGAAAAGTGTGGGAAGTGAACCAGTGGAGAAGTGGCCCATAGCAACCAATCAGCTTTGACGTAGCATTTATCAAGTACAGTCTTTCAAATAATAGGTAGGAGCCTATTGGTTGCTATGGGCAACTTCTCCACTGGTCCACTTCTCCACAATTTTCACTGCTTGTTAAATAGACTCCTAAGTGGTTACATAAAAAACCCATGTTAAAATACACACATCAGGACAGCGTGATTTAGAAACTTTCGGTGGAGATGTGGCTGGATATTGAAGGCTGCATCATTAACCAGATTCGTGGATGCAACCACAAGAAAAAATAGCCTACAGTGATGATTATTTGCACCACCCTGCCACCGGTACAGGCTTACGTGCAAATTCTCTCCGGGACGTGTGATTGTAAGTGCACCGTAGCCACGGCAGACCTGTGTTTTCACATGTCCCTGACGCCAGACAAGATGGAAGCTGGAAAGATAAGCAATGACAGTTACACTTTAATACACTCCGTATATTACCGCCAACGTAACAATAATTATCAAGCACAAAAAAAAGTCAGTGCTGTAAGATCTCTAGCAGTACAAAAGGTCTCCTTTTCGGAGGTTAGGTTTTGTGCTGTTCAAATAATAGCAAAGAGAAGTTCAACAATGAAAATAATTTTAGGAAATGTAGGCAGTAGTTTAGCCCCACAGCGGCTTTAGACCAGCAAATTTATATCCATAATTCCCTGGACATAAGTGTAAAAGAAAAATTATGCTTATTATTTAAGGTGTCAAAACCCTGATGGAATGTCTGGCACTGTAACACATAACACAGAGGAGAGGGAAAAGCTGAAGTGGCCTGTTAGCTCCTGTGCATTTAACTCGCAACGGAAAAAGTGTCATTTACTGAGCTGTAACATTTCTGATGCTTTGTGTGTTTTTATAGTGGGCTTTGAAATTGCTAAATACTATGCTTACAGTTCCAACTAACGTTCTCAGGGGCCTATTCATCAACACTAAAATAACGTGTTTAAGGACATTTTCCTTAAATAACGTTATTTTGGTATTCATGAACAGACTTAGCACAGGAGATATCACAGATATGTCCTAGCTAAGTTACCCTGCGTTAATTTCCACACTCCCCATACATTAGTACATTAGTATGGGGATGTGGAAATTGTGGTATTCATCAAATTCCGAAAATTATGAATTTTCGGAATTTGATGCAGTTACTATTCGCCACTGTGAGGTGGCGAATAGCAGAATCGACTTACCTGTATCCACGTGTGCAGGTCCCCCGACGAGTCACTCCGGCGCTCTGCTCCGTCCTCAGGCTCCGGAGGCTGGTCTAATCTGTCATGTGGTCTGCAGGGAAACCACATGACAGAACAGCAGGACGGAGCCGGAGGCTGCTGCACGGACAGGTAAGTCGGGGGGGGGGGAGGTGAGCGAAGGGGGGAGGGGGTGGGGGGGAGAGGGGGTTACACAAACTTAATGCATCTGTAGGCATTGCTGCGCATGCGCTGGTTTTACAGATGTAACAGCGCATGCGCAGCACTGTTTCCAGATGCGATAAGGTAGTGTAGGCAGGGAAAAGTATCTATTTCCCGAAAAGCTGTCATCGCAAAAATGACAGCTTTTCGGAATAGATACTTATGGGGAGGTGGAATGATGAATTCCACCTATAATTAGCTAGAACTCCATGCGAGTTCTAAACCTAATTATCTCCATCGAATTTTTAGGTTTAATGAATAGGCCCCTCAGTTTCAAAAAGGCTTAATCTTACAGAAACCAATTAAAACGGGCTGTCTACAAAGTACCTAAACAACTAAAATGTCACATCTCTTAATAAAATAACATGCTACAAGCAAATCACATTAGTGAAGATTCTATAACAATGTGGTGATAAGGACAGTGATGCCATGTAACCAAAAGCAACTACTAACCCGATGTACAGGTGCTCCTCACTTAACAACCGAGTTCCGTACCTACGACTAGGTTTCTAATCGAATTGATCGATAAGCTACCGTAGGTGAGATGCAGTAGTATTGTGGCCGGGAAGCAGCAGGGCCCAGGCAGAGAATGACGTGCACCTGTGTATACAGAGAGAATTCCGCGTCTCAGTCCATCCTTTCTGCGCCAAAGGCATGCTTCCTCCCTGCGTTAGGCGGGGTCTTCTGTGTGTCCCGCTGCCGCGCCACAGCCACGCCCATCTCTTGCGGCAGGATCTGTCCTTTTATGTTGTTTGTATCATGCAACTTTTTTGGAGCTGCTGGTTGGAGCGCGGGTTGTAAATCCGAGCGGTTGACAAACAGGTAGATCGTTATGTGTGGATGCATCTGTACTGCCAATCACCAATACATAGCTAATATTATTAACGCCTATTCTAAAGAAGAACTTAAGGCTCCTTTTTGTGCTTGGATTCTCTTTTAGGTGAACTCGCCGTTGCTGACTGGTTTTGGACTGCACCACCCTTACGGTGGCAACAACAGCTCCCTACCCAGGGGGTTAGTCTAATTTAGCAAGGCTAGTTGGATACCCTGATTTGTGTTGGTGACGGCAGTCAGGGTGGTCTCTGAGTGCAATGCATTATTCTGATTTCTGGCTGTCCTTTCTTCGTCACCGTGTGGTCTTTCTTTTTCATTTATATTATTTTATACATATAAATAGCTGACCTTTATCTGCCAATTACTGTATGAGTCTTTATTTATTATAGTGTTATAGATGGTGTTGCTTATTGTGCAAAAGCTCTGTAAAGTTTTGCTTTCCTGGGCTTGCAGCATCCGGGCACATTGCAGACCCATATAATTCTATGGAGACTACTGGGGTCCCTAGCAGGGCCGTAACTAGGGTGGTGCGACCTGGGCCATGGCACAGGGCAGGGGGCGCTGTTTGGGCCTGTCAATTTACCTGTTTATTATCATCCTCACTTGTAGCTTCCTCTTATTTCATCCCCAGCATCTCCTGGCTGCCCCTATCTCTTCCCTGGCCCTTCCCCATGAGGCCATGGCCCTTTTTCAGGTGCACTCTCTTATGTCACTATTTAAAAAATGGGGGGGTGCGCCTATGCTTTCTCTGGCACAGGGCACCAAATGGTCCAGTTACGGCTCTGGTTCCTAGTGGATATCTTTGATACCGGCTGAGGACCCTTTTTAATACATCCCGCCTTCTGTAACTTATCAGTTATATTGCTAAAGAGTTTGAACCAATAGGGCAAAAAACTGATCAGAATGGGAACTTTTACAGATACATTTTAATTTTTTATATTACATTTCGTATTCCAGTAGAGGTAAGTGTAAGGTACTAGATGTATTAAGCCTTGAAGGAAGATATAGTGGAGAGAGATAAAGTACCTACCAACCAGCTCCCAATGGTCAGTTTACAGGCTGTGTTTGAAAAAGGACAATTAGGAGCTGATTGGTTGGTACTTTGTGGTCTATGTACTAAGCTTTGGAGATAGATAAAGTGGATGGGGATAAAGTACCAACCAATCAGCTCCTAACTGTCACTCTACAGGCTGTGTTTGAAAAGTGACAGTTAGCTGATTGGTTGGTACTTTATCTCCGTCTACTTTGACTCTCTCAAAGGCTTAGTACATCTACCCCATAATCAAATAAAATAGTAACATGTATTTGACAATTTTCAGTCTATTTCTTCTTCTTGTTATAAGCTTATTTGGTTATTTTTCCTTTGATCGAGGAATCCTTTTCTCTGTAGACAAAGCATTAATTAAAACAGATGAAGTTAAAAATGTTCCATTGTTGTATTTGAGTCCTGCAAAGTGATTTCAGTGTTTCGTGATGCGAGGTAAAGTCCTGCAGAAATTCTGTCAGGGGATGCATTTTCTAGTCATTGCTTCCAAGGGTGGCTGTCTGGCCATTAATCTTTAATGAATGCTGTCCTCTGTGTGATATTGAGCAAATCTACTTATATTTTTAATGGGAAAAATTGCATTATTGAAGATGAAAAATAGGCAAAGAAAACAAGACAGGCACTTTGGACTTAATGGCCTTCTCCGTTCACGAAATGGCTTATAGACTTTAATTGGAAAAGCTGTCATTTCATTAGCAATATGTAGTATTGCCGCCTGTATTGATTGGTACATTGTCAGCTCTCTGTTGTAGCGTGTGTAGATGTATAATGAACATTTAATTGTGCTGTTTATATTAATAGCATTTTTTTTGTGACATGCTTACAAAGTTTATGCATGACTTAGCTTTCCCGAGACAGGAGCATTTCCAAAGAGTTATTGCTTCCAGCGTAAGAGATTACGTAGTGATTGAACTATCACAACCTTTTCACGGATATGGCTGTAAACAGGCCTGTCTACTGGTAGTGGCACGGGAAGGGTTAAATTGTGCATACATAGAGTAGGAGGCTTTTTTTAATTTTTATTTTAATTTACTATAAAACTATGGCCCTCATTCAGAGCCACTCGCTATTTGTGGTCGTTCGTTCTAAAACAAGGGGTGGCTATTCAAATGAACCGTTCGCTCTTTGTGGTCTGTTCACGCCTCTAGGTCTGAACGAGCGAAAAAAAACTTGCGGTTGTTTTTTTAAAAAATACGCCCCCTGGCCGCTCGCATCCTACGTCATGTCCGCTATTTATTAGATTAATCGAGTACATCGACCAGGGTATGAACTGCTCGCTATTCTTGTGGTTGGTTTTTGCTACCACGATCTTGCGAACAGTTCTGGCTATAAAATAACCCAGTGACGTGGTCAATGACGCTCCTGTATTAATTATGCACACCCATAAAATGCCCGTTTTTACCTTTAAGCACGCCTGCGTTCCGATCTCCACTCCCCGTTTTCGAGCACCTTCCCCTGTTACCATCCACATATGCCTCTTTCTGTCACTCAAATTATCAGGCATTCGCTATTTTGCGAGCACATGAATTTCGACTGCACTGACACATGCGCAGTTGGGCAAACATCGCTCGGAACGAACGAGCTGCCGCTTACGAGCGGCTCTGAATCAGGCCCTATATCCCCAACAAATATTTTAATTTGTTGCAGAGGTAAAGAATCTGATTTGTGGGACACAATTGGCCAATTGTTGCGTTCTGTGCATGCACGTGCATCGCAGTGCGCGAACGCAAACTAGCCACTATGATAGGGGCTGTGATAGGCAATGTGATAGAGGCTACGCAGACCCATCGCAGAGTGATTGACAGGAATTGCCGTTTGTGGGTGGTGATGGGAGGATGGTCGGGCGAACGGAGGCGTGCCAGTGTGTTTCAATGAAGTTACAGGGGCGTGCATAAATTATCCACTGCGATAGCCTACTCAGTACTTTTAGCGTGCGTGGTTGTTAGCAATTTCTGAGTAAGGTCAGAGCTTGTGCAAGTGTGCGTGCGGCTGTGATGGTACTCAATTGTACCGATGATTTTGCTATTCTGCTAAGTATTATGCATACATGCCTACCCTTCCGGTTTTCGCGGGAGGCTCCCCATTTTTCGGGTAACCCCCCGCACCTTCGGAAGGGTAGGCACTTCTCCCGCATTCTGCCCACTTCCTAGTGAAGTGGGCAGAATGGGGGGAATTTCCGCGGCGATTGTGGGTCTCCCTGCAGCTGGCCGGCTTAATGGCGCAATTCTAGATGATTCGCGTCATTTGGCCCCGTCCCCTATTCAAATTTGATCCAATCATGGCACTTTTGCCATGAGGGGGCGGGTCTCAATGACGCAAATCATCATGCCTGGCCCCCCCGTTGCCACCCTCCTGCTTTGTTACCCGGGCATCTCCCAGGAACAGAAATGTAAAGGTAGGCAAATATGGTATTATGGATGTGTGCAATGTAAAGCGGGTGTCCTTATGTAGTGCTGAGTTTGCAATGCGAACGCAGTTGTACTGCATGCGTACGCAATATTGCGATCCGTAGGGAATCAGCCCTGTATCATTATTTGAATGCAGGAGCCTAAATTTAATCAGGGACCCTACAGTATATCAGAGGTTACCAAACTCCACCATTACAGTCCACGTTTTAAGGATATCCATACAGGAGCACAGGTGACTTTAGTACATCAGTCAATTTGATTTAACCATCTGGACTCAAGCATAGATATCCTTAAAACCTGGATTGTAAAGGCAGAGTTTGGTAATCAAAGTCTGGAAGTGGGCAGGGAAGCTGGCTCCTCCTCCCAAGCTCCGTGCAGTGAAGCCCTGTTTCTGATCTCGCATCAAGACCAAACGTGTAAGAATTTATTGCTATGTATGTTCAGCAAAACACCTTGGGGAGCCGATGGACCAGGCATCAATCCTCATCAAACCTTATTGTCAGGCTCTATAGACGCTGGTTCCACTGCTGTTTAAAATATAAGCACACTTCTGGTTAATCTGAAATCAGATGTTGCTTATTGCATGCTGCTGAGTGCTGGTACAGTATGTGTCTGCGAATGTCTGCCCAGCATGAAAAAGCTTTGCAATATATATATATATATTATTTCCACCCCTTGTGTGCCATTTTTGGTGGCGTGCCCCGTCTTTGTCATGCTGGGAGCTTGCTCAGCGCTCTGGGAGCTGCTGGGTAGTCCCCAGCCTCTCTGGACACGGGGGGAGGGGTGTGTGTGTGTGTGGATGACGGGTGCATATGCACGTTATCCATCACTGCTGCTGCATGCAGCGCTGCCCGGTGACACCAACCGAGGGTCTGACACCAAAATAGCAGAGCAGCGCAGCTAGTTTGGTGTCACCCCCTCGGATGGTGTCACCTGGTGCAGCCCGCTTCTCCCGCACCCCCCTAGTGATGCCACTGGACCGACTGCAAGATTTATTGAATATTTCAAACAAAAGTAAAGCTAATGTGACAATTACTTATTGAGTATAACTAGAATCTCTTTTTCCTTTAAATCCTTTGTGATGTTGTGCAAAATGTTTTATTCCTTCTTTGAAGCAAATGATACTTCTTCACAGATTATTATATGTGTTACTTCTAAAATGAATGTATAATTAATATATGCAAATAAAGTCATTGCTTTCACCTAGTTTGGCTGAGCGCTGTATGCACGAGAGGAGGAAGAGGGAGAGATTGTTAATGACAAAGACATAAGTATAGATATGAAATAGCATCCCCTAGGTGTAGAAGATCATCCCCATTCACTTGGTGGAGAAGGAGAGCCCCATTTTCTTGGTGTAGAAGACGTTCCCCATGCCCTTATTGCAGAAGATGAGCTCCATCCCCTTGGTGTAGAAGATGTGCCCCATGCCCTTATTGCAGAAGATGAGCTTCATCCCCTTGGTGGAGAAGGTGTGCCCCATGCCCTTATTGCAGAAGATGAGCTCCATCCCCTTGGTGTAGAAGATGTTCCCCATGCCCTTATTGCAGAAGATGAGCTCCATCCCCTTGGTGGAGAAGATGTGCCCCATGCCCTTATTGCAGAAGATGAGCTCCATCCACTTGGTAGAGAAGCTGAGCCTCATCATTGTCAAGTGATACGGAAGGAAAGGAAGGCTTATAAAATGGTGGACATACCTTGATAACACCATTTGTGCTATTACAATAGGGCAGTGCATAAGATGTTGCTAATTACATCATCTTGCCACAGCTCCCTTGGTGTTCAATGTCATCACGCTCAGGAGCCTAGGAGGTCTCAGAACAGGGTTTCTGAGAGGGAGCGGGTACAAAGTACTCTTCCCAGGTCTTTCTGCTACTCTGAGTATGTCTAGAATGATCCTCCTTGCTCCCAATATATCCTTCTAGGAGCTGCCACAGGAAGCCTGATTATCACAATTGGGTATGACCATGCCCCTACATGCTGGGCCACACCCCTTAATACTATCTGGATTTGTCATATCGGTCCTGTTTTCTCCCTAGCTCTGGAGTTAGCCAGACATTCCAGGCGAATGGATAACAATGAAGCAATGCATGATAGCTGTACAATACAGTACAGTAACTACAATACATTGTTCATCCAAAACTATTACATACCAATATTTCCACTAGTTGGAAAGTTAGAAACAGTTACAGATAATTTAAATATATATATATATTTGGATGCAGCAGCGGCAGGGCGAGAGGAGGTGTGAGGAGGTTCCACCATTGAATGTACGGGGAGGAGCGGAACCAAAGTGATTGTTTCAGAATTCCGAGGGCACACTTGATAAAGTTATCTGTAGATTCTGGGATTCTTTTTGAGAATGAGTACACACTGGCTCCACACTAAGACCCCTGATGTGCCTGTTTTTTAATTGATGAAGGTACTTGAAATACTTATCTTGAAAATTCAAATATTTCTAAAATACTACACCAGAGAGTGCCTTTTCTCACCTCCTTTTTTATATATATATATATATATATATATATATATATATATATTTAACATCACTGTTGTTAGTTCTTCTTTTGAGCAGATGCTGTTTTGTGTATAAGGCACTTGATGTCCCTCCTTTGATATCACAACCTGGTTTTGCCTTTTAAAAAATTGCAGATTTAAATCCAGCAGCAAAATGGCTGAAGTCTCATGGTTCCCTGCATGTGTCGCATAGCGCACGCATCAAGCTTCATTACCGATATCGCTCCCATTGAGGAATTAAGTGATTGACAGGCATGGACTGATTGTGGACGACAACAGGGGAGTTGGCGACTGAAACGCCTACAACTGCGATCCCTTATGCAGTAAATGTGGCTTCAGCGCCTCAGTTCCCCCAATAATCGACTGATCTGCAACTGGTGCGGCCTATTTGCATGCAATCGTTTGGATTTGCAACATTTGCATATTATTTTCGCATAGCCGCTGCGTACCAATTGGTAGCAGAATTGGCATTAGCGTACATCTCTGTATGAGGCCCCCTGGGCCCACAGTCACATGGGTTCTATAAAACAGCAGTTTAAACTGTACTCTAAGGGCTGAATCAACAGAGGACGGAATTGCAAAGCCGCACACAAGTGACTGTGCAATTCTGTCCTGCAAAAATGCAAATGCAGCAGGAGGTGTCTGACATTTCCTTGCTGCATCTGCGATCCCAGCGATCACCATCGTAACCATTGCTACCAGTGGTCGCGATGGTTGCCGCTTTGGTCAGGCTGCGGTAGCTGAAGCTTGCCGCAGCCTGGCCGGGTCCTGTCAGCCTGCGAGGCCAGGAAGTCTGCGTCCATGAATGCAGATCCTGGCCTTGCTACAACTGGAAAAAGGGGGTGACATGCCCCCATTTCCGGGAACGCAGGCCATCCCTGCCACCACACCGCCCCGCAAACTCCTTTGCCTTTCAATCAGGCAGGGGCAATTTTGCAGGCCCCGTTCTGTACATATGCAGTACTTGTCCTAGCATGCACTGATGAAAGTCACAGTGACTCTGTCATTTAAAATATATTTAGAGGTTGATTCAATTATGAGTGATACCTGCTATTTATCACGCGTCTATGCCAACTTTAATAGAAATATTGCGTATTTTGATACTCTCCCCTATGGGGCAAAATAATGGCGTATTGTGTGCATCTGTAATTGAATTGAATTAAACCCTTAGTGTAGAATCTCTGACTAAATTATTTACAAACTGTATCCAATTACAGATACGAAAATGTCCTGTTACAAAAAGAGATAGACATAGACAGTTATACTAAGTACATTTTGGTAGTAAAAACACATTTCAGTTATATACCTTCCATAATGTTTTCTCATAAGAAAGAAACTTTTCCAAGCTCTCTCGGGATGTGTTAATAATGAATGCATTTTGCAATTAATATGTTTGAGCAGACTATTCTAGATTTCTTGTTAATACTAATTAATCATGACTTACACTGTCAGGACTGATAGGGTTTAAATTAGCATGACCTGGGGCTTAGCTGTACGCTGGAAAGTGAAAAGCGAAAGTGTTCGCTTTCGATTACGGAACCCCAGTTTCCATAACGCTGACAATTGAGAATGAATTAAATGACTAAATGCTGACAGCAGACAAGGCAGTGATATAAGTTCTGAAAAAAAAAAGATATATAAAGAGGAGCACAAATGGGGTATTATAAACCAGTAGTTAGCAACATAATAAATTAATAATACCCTCAACCGGTTCATCTATGTTGCCCTTAGTCCTGGGTAAGAGCGTTACATGCTGGCCAGCGACAGACCTTGAAATGCTGCATTGAAACTTACAATACATAGTGAAGTTCTGTTTTGTAGAGTTCTGGGTTGATTTAGTGAATGTTTTATTATTATTATTATTATTATTTTAATTATGACTCACTGTGGTAAATTATACAGTAACTAGCCTGCGGTAACCACTGCTTTGTATCTCAGGAGTCAACAATCCTGCTGCCTAAGAACACTGCAGGTCATTTACTCCTCCAACTCGGCAGCCCAGAATATGGATGTATATGTTCCAGTCATATTATTGTATTATTTATATACATAATGAATAATATGTAAACAATGTAACAACTTATTTGTGGGAAAAAAAATATTACACACACATATATATATATATATATATATATACACTTTATATATATATATACTGTATATATATATATATATATACTGTATATATACTGTATATATATACTATATACAGTCAGGTGCATAAATATTGGGACATTGACAGAATTTTCATAATTGTAATTGCCTGCAAAGGATTTGAAACAAAGTATTAAAAAGTGAAAGTTATATTTTTAATTGTTTAGTCTGTCCCATTACTTTTGGCCCCTTAAAAAGTGGGAGGCACATATAAACCGTTGTAATTCCTACACCGTTCACCTGATTTGGATGTAATTACCCTTAAATTATATCTGAAAGTCTGCAGTTAAAGCACATCTTGTTTGTTTCATTTCAAAGCCATTGTGGTGGTGAATAGAGGCCAAAATATGAAAATTCTGTCAATGTCCCAATATTTATGCACCTGACTGTATAATAGTAAAGAAGTAAAAGACCGAAATGTAAATTTTTAAATGTTTTTGAAGAGATGAAAAGAAGAAAAGGGAAAAAAGAGGGGGAGAAAGGAAAAATGACATAAAGCAAAAATCAAGAAAAAGAAAAAAAAGAGAAGAAACTTGGGTTAAAGAAAGAAAGGGGAAATGTAAAAGGAAAATACTCTGTTCTATTGAATAATATTATTGGGGATATAAAACAGTGGAACCCACATCATTCATATAGAGAAAACAGGTATAGGAGGCCATAAACATAAACATAGTGGTCCTATAAATCCATCAGGTTCCTTAGGAGTAGTTTATCCCAGTATGAAAACCATTTAGAAAAGTGTCCTGGAGTAATTCCATCTCCTATTACAGACACAATAGATCTGTATTTTCATACTTTATTTGCAGGTAACCAAAACAATGAATAACATGCTTTTCTGTTCCAGATATAAAAACATTAAACCTTATCATGTTTTTGAAACTAAAATAAAGCATAAAATCAAAGATTTTTTTTTTATATCACTGTATTTCATCTACTCCAGTACAAAGCAGGAAAGTTATATTGAAGGTATATTTTCTAATTTTTATAAAATTACATAAAAGACAAAAATTCAAACAATTTTTTTAAAAATTCCACGTGTTGGTTCCAGACGAATGGCAATGTTTTTTTTTTGCAACATTTGCCTTGATTTAAACAACCTAATCAATCTGCTAATTTACTTACTGTATTTGGAATATTTTATTTTGTTGTGGTTTGGTAGCTAGCTATACTTGCTTGTTTCATTCTTTACTAAACATTTTAGATAAAAAAAAAAAAACAACTAAAGTACATTTTGTTCAAATGTGCTACTAAGAAACCAGCAATTTTAAGTCCATTTTTTTTAATGCAGTGTGAAATAGCTTCTGTTCTTCACTTTGGTTTAGGATTAAAACAAGTAATTTGTGGTCTGGCCCATCGCCCACTTCAACTGTCCAGATCGCCAGCAAGTGAATGCGACTGCAAGCATTACTTATGGCTCCCGAAAAACACTAATGGAGAAAGGCAATATGAATTTGTTAGCTGCGCTACTGCTGACTTGCATATATTTTCTGAAACCTACACTTTAATTGACCTGAGGCAGAATTAAAAACCAGGTGACAGTCAGTCTACTCATCACAGTAATCATTAAATACATTCCAAAAAATTTGTTTTCAGAAAAAAAAAAAGTTCACAAGTATGACTGATGGAAATAATGTTTCAATTTAAAGTCTGGTTCCTTTGAGAACGTATAGCTTATTTTTCAGGGCTGGCGGGAGAGTGGTCCTGTCACTGACCAATCACTATACGCTTTCTTCTCTTAGAGTCTGGTTAGTAGAAGTGATTGGCACTTGATGGATGTATTATTGGAGCACTGCTTGCAGAGCTGGAACCAGGGCCACATTACGGTCAGCAAGCTGCACAGAAAGAGAGCTAATGGAGGCATGCCTCTGAGTATGGGGGGGGGGTGCCTTGAGCACTGCTGGACACCTTGGATGTGTCATGTGACCAGGGAGTGCAATGCAGAGTTTAGAGATAAGAGCTCAGTCAGCAGATGAAGTGATGCAGGTAGGAGAATCAATGGACACTGAAGCTTAGTGTACTGAGGGGAGAGTTATAGTGAGTAGGAGGTGAGACAGGGTCCCAGCACTCAGACCCATCTCAATGTGTGCCTCCCCAACCACTGACCTCACTGCAAGTCGCTGCCTCCGTCTGTTCCCTCTCCCTTCCTGTAACATTATCCCTAACCCTCTTTCCCTGTTGAATGTCTACATTTCACATGTTGACATTGTGAACATGTCAGTATCCTGCAGATGACATCATACTCAATGTCGACATTTCAACAATGTTGACATCATAACTGATTCAGCAATGTCAACATTATCACTGCCTCCCATATTTATCACTAGTAAATTGATCTGGGTCAACTCATCTTCCCCACTCTGCCCCGTCCTTGTATACTTCCTCCCAGTTTCTGGCCCTCTTCTCTGGGTGGTCTGTAGTGTGATTGCAACTGTGGCAAGCACCTGCAGTGGGAACCAGTGTGCGCACTGTGTACGTTAGGTGTGAAGCCCCTTGACCAGCAACAGCTATAGGCAGTTATGACCTATTATAGCCTTCGCCGACGACTTCCTGCAATAATTTCCCCAATGCAAAGCTCAAAATGGTGGATTCCTCATGTCCTCATGCCACAATCCTCTTAATGCTATTGCCATCTCAGAGTGGCGCTAGCAGGGGCAGGCAGCAAACAAAAAATGTTTTGTTTAATTAAATAAAGCTTTGTTTTCTTAAACTAACTACAGACTGATTCATTTATATATTTGCTTTTATTTACTATATTTTAAACGTAACTTTTTAGTTTGTAAATTTTTCTGTTGGAAGTAGCGCTGGAAGCCTAAATCCTGGCTAGCACGCCCCTGCGCTTATATGAGCCGCGCAGTGCGCATTGGCTTCCACTCTGGCCTGGCGAAGCAGTAAGCTCAGTGAAGCAGTAAGTTCAGCCAGCGTTGCCACGTAGATGAGCTCCGAGCAGCTGAGCTGGCAACTTTTAAATTGTACATTGATCATACCTCCCAACATGACTCTCCAGGAGGGACACAATGCTCTGGTCCTGGACTTCCCTGGTAATTTATGATTGGTGGAGGCTCCAGGGGTGGGGCTGCAGCACAGTCCAAAATTCAAATAGGGGAGTCACACCAACTGCCAGTGAGTCCCAGCCAGTGATGTTTGGCAGCGTGTGAAATGACAGTTGGTGTGACTCCCCTATTTGAATTTTGAACTGCGCTGCAGCCCCACCTCTTACCAGGGAAGTCCAGGACCAGAGCACTGTGTCCCTCCTGGAGAGGGTCATGTTGAGAGGTATACATTGTGCTTTTGGACAAATATTGTGCTTTTCTTCTGCTAATTGTAAATTTATCCTGGCAGTTCCCTGACATCCTGAGCAGTGTTTACAATGCAGATCCCCAGGTGAAGCTGCCCTGGAGAATTGCTGTAAACTGAACTGACTGAGTGTGTGGATTATTATTGATGCAGATGTGTCCTCTTACACTGTGACTTTGGTGCACCAAATAGTCCCTCTGGATGCACCAGGTCAAGGGCAACTTTGATGCACGGAGTGTCTTTCACACTCAATATGTGTGTCTTATTTGCATAAATCAATCAACTGGACAAAACTACTCAATTTGATGTGCGTCATTTGTACTTCTGTGTGCGACTGAGTCTGAATCTGCGAACAAAGTGCTCCGATGCAGCCGTCATGGCTTTTTCTCCATTGTGCTTCATCTGAGACTTTGTACATGTTTAAAACTAATTCTGTTCGGTTAAAGCTGCAGCCCAGGGTCTCTAGTACACCGGGGGGTCTGATTCACAGCATACTTGCCGACATTCAGCTCCCTCCTTCTGGGAGGGAGCTGAATGTCTGCTTACAGTGGGGGGCGTATTGGGGACAGGGCGTGACCACGCAATCGCGTCATCATGGCCCCAGCTCCTCTACACAATGCCAGAATAAATGGCATTATGAAGCAAGGTGCGGCATCACGTAGCGCGTATCACAACACCGCACCCCCCCCTCCCCGCAGAGGGGGTTTATATATTTACTCTGCTGGTGGGCAGGAGGGTCAGCGGCCACTGGGAGGCTTGCCTGTCTTCCAGGGTGGGGGCGGAGCAGCACCCGAAATTTGAGAGACTCCCGGCCAGATTCAGAAATTGGAGACAGTGTTGGTGCCGCATGCAGTTGGCCGATGTTTTGAATCTGTGCATGCGTCTGAGTCGCACTGTGCTTGCATCCTGAGAGTTACCACCAAAAGAAGCAGAACTAATTTGGATGCAAGAGCTGTGAATTACAGTGGGCTTCCCTGGAAGGTAGCAGGAGGATGATTAGGCAGACAAGGGCACTGGGACGGATTAGTGCCGCTGCAAGTGAGCGTCTCAATATGAACAGAATTAGTTGCACCATTGGCAGAAAGACGCAGATCGTTTTGCACCAACGCGGTAAGAAGCAGCCCCAGTGAGTAGTGTTTTGCTGCGTCTGTGATGTGAGTAAGATGTAACATTTTAAGAGAATGTTACACCTCTTGTAGCTTCTCGGTCATGCCAGGCGTCTTGAGCCATATGGGATATCGATGTCAGGTGTATGAGGACACATCTGTAGGTAGGAGCATGCTATAATATACACTGTGCCTGTTGTATACATACTGAATGTGTATTTATCTTTCTGTGATTTGCAATTGGCGCTACAGTAAATATAGAATGGCTCTTTCCATTAATTAACGTTAAACGACAACATAATGGCTTCAACCAGCAGTAAATTTGAGTCACACAAAGTACTGTACTGTAAGAACAGTTAAGGTGCGTATCCACTACACGAGAGTGGAACGACTGTACGATTACAACATTGTAATCGTGCAATCGTTCATCACCCTGTGCAGTGGATAATGTGCCCACATTGTACGATATGTCGTTCAGTGCAGGCACCCTCCCTCATCCCCAAGCATGCACAACCTGACGATCTCGTCAGGTTGGCCTGCATGTTCAGGCGATGACAAATGCCGACAACGACAAGCGGGAGCACGCATCGCTGGTCGTTGCCGGCATAATTACTGCACGATTCGCGCCTTTATTCTCTGCGTAGATGTGATCCAATCCCTGATAAATCCGGGCAGACATCACCACCTGTATAATGACGGAAATTTCATCTTCTACAAAGGATAACGTAAGTCTCTTTAGTCTAATTTTTTACATGTCCGGCGGTTCAAATCCCGACAGTGGCAGCCCGGCAAGTGTGAATATCCTGATCGTCCCTAAGGTAAGTATCGCTAACCTAATTCCCCCCCCCAACCCCCCCTTCCCCTAGCCTAACCCCCGGGGGGGTGCCTAACCCTAACCTCCCCCCGGGGGGTGCCTAACCCTAACCCCCCCTTCCCCTAGCCTAACCCTAACCTGCCGGTGGGTGCCTAAATCTAGACGCCTGTCATTAGTACCATGCCGGGATTAGAACGTCTGTAAGCCAGCGGTCGGGATTTAGACCGTCGGCTTCCAAACTACATCTTTTGCCAGGGGTGCCGAGAGGTGGGGCACTGATTGATGGAGGTGCCTGCCAGGGTCCCGGCTGCTGAGGGGGTCATCATCCCCCTTTGCAGTGGGCAGCTACTAAGGGGGCAAATATCCCCCTTTGCGTTGAAACACTTAGAATTTTATTGCATTTTTTTGGGGGGGGCGGGTCATGGCCATGCCTCCCAGTACTGTGGTCCTGCTAGCCGACAGGGTTGTTGAGACAGCCATGATTCCTGGGTACTGAAGGGGGCATCCTCAAATTCAGGAGGCATGGATATACCCCCTCCAGAAATAAAGTAATGGAAAATACAATGCACACACTGTAAAAGGGGACATATGATGCCCCTCAGCGGCAAATCCCCACCAATAGGTCCAAGCCCTGGTAATCAGTACCTTTCCTCCCCTCTCAGCGCCCAACCCATACTTCCTACTTTTTTAAAATCCTCTTTGTGAGAAGCCTGGAGAGGAGTTGTACCTGGCTACTGAGGGGGCAGGACCGGGCACTTTGTGTTATTAATGACACAATTCTCATATATTAGCATCATGTTGGCCCTGCCCCCACTCCACAGATTCGTGATTCTCTGTATTACGCTCCCCATCCTGCCCAATACACTAGTCGGCAGGGTGCGGGAGATCCACCCACTGTTCCGGGGTTTCGGGACGCTACCTGAAAAATCCTGAGTCTCCTGGACGTTCCATGAGAGTAGGTAAGTATGGCCTAACCATTGCATTTTGAGTAGAGAAAAGAAGAAAAGACATACGAAGTAGCAGAAAAAACAAGGTAGACGATTAAGGGTGTGCAATGGGCTCCTATTGTACTAGGTCTCAAACAAAAGAACTACAGTACTTAAACCCCTTCTCCACCAAAATCCCTGGTTCCCTGGTATGTCCGCGTAAAACCCTGCTCGAGACCCAGGATCTTTCCACTGAGCCGCTACCCGGGTTAACACGGCAATAACCCAGGTATTTTGGTTAGTGGAAAAATGGGTTCAACTGGTGACAAAATGACAACTTAAGTAAATAATGCCACAAATGTCTGGTGCTGTCTAGAGACTGTAGCTGTTCTCTCTGAACGCGTAGCCAATAAATACAGAAGATAGATGCGCTGACAGAAATTCGAAAAAATGTAAATAATTTAATCAGCATATAAAATAACACAAAATAAATTAACAGATTGCATCTGCATATGTACAATCTGTGTAAGAATCAGCCTAATTAAACTTATTAAAGCTTAATGTGCTGTTTGAACCACCATATATTCTGTATGCCTTTGGCATCAATCAGCATGTAGTGTTCGCAGTATGTGATTGCTGGGTGTATACACAACCAATGTGTTCAAAAGCCAGTATTTCTACAATAGGTCACAGTACAGCAAAGTGTTCCAGAATGCGTGGTAGTCAACCTACAAAGTGCAAATACAGCATTTGGGGGGAGGGGTGCTGTGTGTGTGTGCGTTTGTTTATATATATATATATATATATATATATATATATTAGGGTCATCCAAAATGGAAAACATTCAAATTTTCTTTCTTCACAAGCTTATTTTATTCCTTCGTACATCAATGGGTAGTACACCAAAAGATCTGCGTCCTCAGATAGTTGAATACTTCGCAGAAAATCGGGTAGCTGTGGACATTTCAGATTTGTTACCATTTTTTCTTTGGTTTTCATAGACACTCGATTGTCAAAGCTATCAAGTGTTCAGAAAGAAACCAGAGGTGTCTGGTAAAAGCAATGTAAGCTTTCTTACCTATAGTTACATCAAGGTAGATTTTTGGGAGACTTAAGAGCTCGATGTCATTGAATGGTGCTCTAATTCCCAACGGAGCTTCACTCCACTAATTTACATAAACCATACTTACAAACAAGCCAAATTCACCATGTTGTTTGCCTCTCTAGGGGCTCTATTTATTAACATTATTTTTGCTAAAATAAAGTGAAAAAGGGTGTTTTCACACCCTTTTCACATTATTTTAGTATCACCTGAAGTTACTACAGGGCAATTGGAGTAGAATTTGTAAAATTCTACACCAAGCCATAATTATCACTTATTTTTAGTAAGCAATTCGCATTTCCCATAATTGTAATGGGAAATGTGATCTGGACAAAGTTACTAAAAATAAATTGTGAAAAAATACCAGGAAAGTCCTGTGATAATAATGCCACCTGAAGGTGGTGTTATCCAATGTCTCCCCCGGTTACCGGACTCCTGCTCCGCTCTAACATGCAGAGCACAGCCCGGAGCCGGCCCCAGTGATCAGCTGTGTGGTCTAAACAGACCACACACTGATCTCTGCTAAAAAAAAGAAATAAAAATAGTGAAAAATAAAAAACTTACCTGAGTCCAGGGACCGGAGATCGGGGCTACCGTGATGTCCTCCCTCCAGTCAGCTGGTCTCCCAGCCTGCACTGGTGCCCGTTTGTCACCTGACCGAGTCCCAGTGCAGTGTGGGATGTCAGCTGACTGGAGCCACGGAGGACATCACCGGAGCACCGATGACTGCAGGTAAGTGTAATTAACGGAGGGGTCGTGGGGGTAGGGCGTAGCATCAGGGGGCAGGGCTTGGTGACGGTTGGTCGGCGCATGCGTCGGCACTTGTCACAGTATTTTTTTGCGAAAATACTGTGATAAGTGTGCAGAGGGGATTTGCAGGGACAGAGCTTTATTGCAAGCTCTGTCCCTGCATGGGATTTGTAGTAAATCCCTGTGATATTGCCTGAATTCGCAATGTGAATTCAGTCGGTAATATCACACTACAATCTGCATTACAAATGCGGATTGCAGTAAATAGAGCAATAGGTGCTAACTGGAACTGATTTAGAAAGAGACATACTTTCAGAGCGTAAATACCTTTACCCATTCATCGAGCATGGTGGGTAGGACCAGGAGCTCGAAATGTTTCCCTGCTATTTCCTTCACCAAGAGACAAGAGAGATAAATACAAAAGCTCCCGATAATCGTCTCTTGGTTGCTGTTTTTCCAGTGCATTTGGTAAATATTCTAACATTTCCTGTCATAATCTGTTTAATACAGGCTCTAGGAAGAGGGCAATGTCCACTGCACTATAACGTTATTATCAATACTTCTCCATTCTTTCTGAAAGTGGTTGAAAATTCCAACTTCTGGGCCCTCAGTAGAGCAGAGTATACATGCGATGACATTTGGCAGCATAATCTCCATTTGTGTCAGCTTCCAGAGAGTAAACTTCTGGGCGATCACTAAACTGCAACGTACAAAGCTAAAATTTGGTGCACAAGTTATTACATTATGGACAAAAATAGTATATGTGGAGGCATGATTCAAGCATCTTTGTTTTTGACATTGTTTTTGACAGTGGACCACCCTAATATACATATATTAAACTCTCTATATATAAAGAAAGAGAGAGAAAGAGAGGGAGATACTGTAGAATAGATAGATAGATAGATAGATAGATAGATAGATAGATAGATAGATAGATAGATAGATAGATAGATAGATAGATAGATAGATCACACACAAAAGCAAAGTTCACTCATTTCCTCTATAGGGTCCCAGGCTATTTCCAGCTACTGATTCTCTTGAGAATTTTACAGAGCTCCACAGAGGAATCTCTCGAATCCACTTCAGGACTCTCCCCCATGCTCAGTGCCGAATCAGTATGACATACCGCCGGACGTGAGCCCGGCAGATGTAATACCGATGCCGGAAGACAGAAGAGTGAAGATCCCGACAAGGTAAGTAACTATACTATCTCTAACCTCTCCCCCATACCTGTTAGTTTGTGGTCAGTAGGGCCGACTTCTAGCAAACAGGACGGCACAATTGGAGATGGGGGCATCTAGTGGCGCTTGGCAGCACTTCACTCAGCAGTGGCAGCTGCTCTCTGCGTCTGGCCGGATCATAAAATATATACTTGCCTACTCTCCTGGAAATTGTGGGAGGCTCCTGATGTTTCAGGTAGCCCCCCTACCCCGGAAGAGTGGCCATTCTCCCGCATCCTGTCAACTTCCTAATGAAGTTAGCAGAATGGGGGAGATAAAAAAACGGGGAAACAGCGGTCCGTATGGAAAACACAACATTTAACCCGCCCCCCTCTCTATGGACCCTTGAATCACAGCATTTTGTCTGGCCCCACCCCCCTAAGTAGCACGCAGTATATCATCTCCTGAGAGGAGATGAAAAAATAAGGAAGTATGATAAAGAGCCATCCTCCGGCTGTCACTCTAGATAGAGTATCTGCCGGGTGGCCCTGAACCCCCCCTCGTGTGCCACTGAGCTAATATTTGCTGGTTTACTGAGTACTCCAGTTGTCATTTGTTTGTTAGAGGTTAGTAACTTTCACATGCTATGTACACTTTCTTCACTGGCCCACTTCTCCACTCTTTGTACTGCCTAATACTTCCCTAAGAGGAAGTGACCTGCAGTAAAGTCTGTAATTTGCAACGGGTGGGGTATGTTTTAGGATACCGACACCTGTCCGTCAGTATCCTAACCCTCCCCCTCTCCCTACCCCTAACCCTTTCTTCATGGTGCCTAAACCTAACCTCCCCCTAACCCCGCTACTTACCTTCGGCATGCCAGCGGTCAGGATGCCGGTGCGGAATTCTGCCAGGCGTCGGGATTCCAGCGCCGGCATTCTGAGCGCCGGAATCCCTGCGGTCGGTATTGTGACCTCATCCCCTTGCAACATATCATGTTAAACAGGTATAAAATAAGGAACTTCAGTTTCACAAATTCTGAAACTTATTTTCCGTATTATTATTATTATTATTATTATTATTATTATTATTATTATTATTATTATTATTATATTTGTTTCTGCAAAATCAGTGCATGACAACAACTAATCTGAAAAGTTTAATTGCTGAACAAAAGTAGATTTCAGCATTGAAAAATAGTTGTGATAAGCCAATATCTGGTCTCACCCTTACAGGCGCTTTGATTAATTTAGTGTGACTGCAATTAGTAAAATGAGCAAGAAGCTGTCGTATTTACAGGCTGAGTCTAAACTTAAAACAGAACCAAACTTCAATTTAAAATGCATTGTAGCATAAGTAAAATGATTATAGCTGAGCAATATGGTCTTTAGAGGCCTCCAGAATAGCCCATATTATGTCATCTGAATCATGTTACTGGTATATTAACCTTGCAGAGGGAGTCTTAAAGTCTACAGACATTTACACTAAAGACATTAAAACTGCTATGAATGAGAAAAATGAAGCTTAAGTTTTTTTTTTCTTTTTGGTATCTAGTTTTTATTACGAGAACAGAAAATGTGTATAGCAAGTAGCTGAATGGACATCATTTTTTATGCTGGGGTATATTAACTTTTATTACAATTTCTTGCTATCTTTTTGAAGGGAGAGCCCACAGTACATCATTAAAATGGCACCAAGAAAAAAAATAAGTGTAGGAGATTTATCATCAGGCCCAACTTTGCTCTCTCATATCATTAAATGAATATTATTTTTTGTCATCTTGTGTCATGTATTTCCTCGGGTTTTTAAATGTCACGAAAGCTTAGACCTTATCAGAATTTTGAAAACATACAAAATCAATCGACCCTTTAGTCCGCTCTTTTATGAAAGTTGTCAGAATTTCTTCCTAAATTGATATAAAATACAGTAATTACAGTATTTTCTGATACAAATTGCATCATCTACAGCTATGCACTAAAGCCACTGTCTCCTTGCTTTCATAAACTTGTATTAGTACCAACCACACTACTAAAATTCTAAATGTTGGTAAAGTTTTCACAGCGTACAATGTATGTACAATGTGTATATATACCTTATATTTTCTTATGTAGGCAAACCTCCATATTATTTTGATTAAAAAATAATATTTCTCTCTCTTTCTCTCTCTCTTGGACCTCATTCAGAGGCGGTCGTTAGTTGCAAGCGGTCGCATTGAATCAGGGCGGCCACTTGCATCCTGAACGACCGCCTCCTTGTCGATCGCTAAGCTGTGGGTTAACACCCACAGCTCTAGTGACCGACATGGGTGATGGTCGCGATGGTCAAGACCATCGCGACCATCAGGGCTTATGACCAGACCCTAAGGTTGGGTCTGGGCACTCGTAAGCCCCAGGGAGCTTCCTGCTCTGATCGACGGGAACGCCTCCGTTCCGGCGGGAACGCCTCCGTTTGGGCAGACACGTCCCCTGTCTGCCTCCCAAATGGGGTGAGCTGTCACTCACCATCGACAGCTCGCCCCGTCTGCTGTGAGACCCCTAGCGACGGAGCCGACTCCGTCGTGCACATGCCCAGTGGGGCAACATCGAGTCGGTTGCGAGCGCTCAGCGCTTGCGACCGACTCTGAATGACCCCCTCTCTCTCTCTCTCTCTCTTCTACAAATATATTTATCAGGAAGGTGCAGTCAGGGGAGGCATAGCCTCCCATTATACTCCTGAGATTTGATATAAAAATTATTATAATAATACAAAGAAGATATTTATAACTTATAAACATCGTCTTTGTTTATTGTAATCATTTTTAGAGTTAACACTCACCAGCTTTTTGGATCTCCCTGGGACTGCAGGGCAAAGAGAGATGAGGCAGCCCCACTTTTGTATAGTCAGACACTGCTTGCAGAGCTGGAGGCGGGGCCACACCATAGGCAGTAAGCTGCACAGGAAAAGAGATAATAGAGTCATGCCTCTGAGTAGGGGGGGCGTGCCTTGAGCACTGATGGACACCTTGGATGTGTCATGTGACCAGGAAGTACTGCAGTGTTTAAAAAGATCGGATCTCAGTCAGCAGTAGCAACAGAAGACACAGTGATGCAGGTAGGAGAGCAAAGGACACTGAAGCTTAGTGTAGTGAGGAAGAATTACAGTGAGAAGGGGGTGAGACAAGCTCCCAGCACTCACACCCATCTCCGTGTGTGCCTCCCCAGCCATTGACCCTCCCGCCTGTCACTAATATGTAGATAGAAAAAGTGCTGCAAAGTAAGAATGCTTTCAAAAATAGAAGTGTTAATAGTTTATTTTTATCCATTTACAAAATGCAAAGTGAATGAACAGAAGAGATATCTAAAAAAAAATCAGTATTTGGTGTGACCACCCTTTGCCTTAAAAACAGCATACATTTTTTAATTCTTCTAGGTACACTTGCACTTGTTTTTGAAGGAACTCAGCAGGGAGGTTGTTCCAAACATCTTGGAGAACTAACCACAGATCGTCTGTGGATGTAGGCTTGCTCACATCCTTCTGTCTCTTCATGTAAACCCAGACAGACTCGATGTTTGCTGTGTGTTTGGGGTTGTTGTCCTGCTGCAGAATAAATTTGGAGCCCATCAGACATCTACCTGATTGTATTGCATGATGGATGAGTACCTGCCTGTATTTCTCGGCATTGAGGACATCATAAATCCTGACCAAATCCCCAACTCCATTTGCTGAAATACAGCCCCAAACTTGTAAGGAACCTCCACCATGCTTCACTGTTGCCTGCAGACACTCATTGTACCACTCTCCAGCCCTTCGGTGAACAAACTGCCTTCTGTTACACCCAAATATTTAAAATTTTGACTCACCAGTCCAAAGCACCTTCTGTCATTTTCTGCACCCCAGTTCCTATGTTTCGTGCATAGTTGTATCGCTTGGCCATGTTTCCACGTAGAAGGTATGGCTTTTGGTCGCAATTCAAACTGCCTGCGGCACAGCAGTTCTCCTAGCGGCTGGGGGATGATGTCGATCACCATTCCTCTCCATATCAGGCCACAAGTACTGTAATTGCAAGGGCTTACTTTGAGCTGACTGCTTAAATGGCTAACAAAGCTTCCTTTATTATGTTAATGAAAGGCTCTTGCTTGCTTTGGGGAAAGGGACCTAGAGGGCACACTAAGTTTGTAATGTGACCACAGCACCTGTTCCAAATATTTCAAAGTGCCGCAGTGACTGGCACTTACTGTTGTGTACCGATTAGCGACATGTTGTACAAGCTCCTAGTGGCACAGCAGTGCCGAGATTACCGCAGGTGTGCAGCATAAATTGCACAGTCACTTTGTAATCCAGAGACACCTCTTTCTGGGCTGAGACTTGTAGTTCAGTGATGGTGTTATTCACTGCTGCTCAGACCCCACTACTAGTTTCTAAGATATGACATTACTATGAGAGCACTGCACACCACTTTCTGCAGTGCCGCACACCACTTTCTGCAGTGATGCAGTGAAGACACTTCCTGCTGTGTACCGATTAGCGACATGTTGTAAAATCTCCAAGTGAAACAGCAATGCTGACATTGCCGCAAGTGTGCAGCATAAAATGCACAGTCAGTTTGCAATCTAAAGACACCTCTTTCTGGGCTGAGATTCGTGGTACATTGATAAATTCATACAGTGCTGCTAAAACCCCACTATTAATTTCTAAGGCATGCCATCACTGTTTGAGTGCTGCACATCACTGCTGAAAATAGCCTGCCATGCAGAATTGCTACAGTACTGTATACTATATTAAATACACTGTTTACACTCTGCAATACTGTACAGTATGTGATTGGTCCGTCTTCTCAGGGCTTACTGTTTTATTGTATTCTGTGGTGCCATACTGTATCCATCCACTGCTGTATTATTCACCACTTAT
Organism: Taudactylus pleione; assembly: GCA_031769625.1. Classification (NCBI taxonomy): domain Eukaryota; kingdom Metazoa; phylum Chordata; class Amphibia; order Anura; family Myobatrachidae; genus Taudactylus; species Taudactylus pleione. The sequence goes on from JAUIMM010000710.1 coordinate 2,601,198, forward strand.
TCACACTTATTCAGCGGAGCACTGGCCACCCAGAGGTGAAGCTGTGTATTGCAGGCCGTGGATATTGTCAAGTCTCACTGCGCCTTACCGTGCCATGCCACACTATTCACATGGCGCAACTTAGAAGCCTGTATGGCGCGCTATGAGCAAAGATGTAGCCGGACACCTCTATATATATATATGCTAAGTCTTGATCCTTGGTCCTTGTAACAAAGGGCACCTACCAGTTCAACATCGTCAAATGGATAATTTATTCTTCAAAAACACATATTCATGCCACAAATAATGTCGACGTTTCGATTCTGTTAAGAATCTTTCTCAAAACAAGCACATAAGTTCAACAAGGCAACTGGTCCAACATAGTATACAGCATGCTCTAAGTCTGCTTTATAAGATATGTTATAGTAATCTGTTGAGGGCTGCATACAGGAGAGCCCATTTTTAATGGGGCTGTGAGAATGATACCCCAGCTGGCGATGCAGTATTGACATTTACAGCTTACATTTAGCATTCTGCTCATGACAGAGCTTCCGTAAAAATCCCTATCACAGCGAATGTCTAGAAGCAAAGTGATAATAGCTAATGTCACTTTGCTTCCAGGTTCGAACCTGGTGTGTGCACTGCATGCACGGTCATCGGGCTGCACATGCATCAGTGGGGGTTGACGGAGGTGGATCCTCCTGATCCCACTCCAAAAAATTAGTTAGATTTGAACCTCAGCCATCCTCACCCACATACTGTACTTACTCACCATCAGACACAATCATGACCTCTGCTCCACAGTTAGGGCAAACAATATGGGTAAATATATCAGTCATGGAGGATTAAAGCTGCCTGAAAATGCCAACTATCTAAAATATTATTAAATGTAGGGTAGCAGATTTTGACCAGTTTTGAAGTTTTAATGGATGTTTGGGTGAGCAGCTGTACGATTGTGCCAAGAATGCTCAAATAAATAGTTGACGGATGTTTGTCTTATACATAAACTATGACTAAGAATTAAACAAAAGTCCAATAAATATTGATATAAAAGAAAACCCTATGTGAGTTACATTGTATTACTGTATGAAGGACAAGGAGCAACAGAAAATAGGGGAGCCACACCAACTGCCATTTCAAACGCTGCCAAACATGGATGGCTGGGACTCACTGGCAGTTGGTGTGGCTCCCCTATTTGATTTTGGACTGTGCCTACAGCCCCACCTCTGGAGCCTCCACTGGTGGTGACATCAAAATAGAAGAGCAGCTCTGCTATTTGGTGTCACCCCTTTGGAAGGTGTCACCTGGTGCGGCCCGCATCCCCCTAATAAACTTGAGAAAGGAAAGTACTGTATGAAAATTATATATAAATATATACATTACATACATTATCTAATTTAAAGTAAGATCTCTAAATGAAAGATTTAACCACTCGATTACCAGATGCCCAAGTGGTGGCATGTATACTAAAGGAGGTTGAGCCATCAGAATGGGGGCTTCCTAAATTTTATACAGTTGCAACACCATTACTACACACCATCATCTGAAAACTGCCAAAAGTCTTAAATTAAATAATATACTCTTAGAAATATTGCATTCTTCCATGTATTACCTTTCTATAATTTCTCCATACACTCCTGCCCCAGATTAAATGTAAATGATGTCAAATGGCATCTGATGAGGCATCAAATCCTACTTTTTCCCCAAAATAATAAATGCAGAATTTGTATGAATATATTTCAATGTCAGGTATGTGTTTGAGGGGCTAGGAAGAGGGTATTGGTGGGACCAGAGGTATTATGCTGAAGCTTTGCCTGGAAATCTTACACTGCTCTTGACCACGACAAGATCCTGCCTGCACCAAGGAGGAGCTGGCTGGTTCATTGCTAAATTGGGAAGAGGCAGCAGTTTGTTGCGCACTTAGTAGGACAGGGGCACTACAGGTATATTAGCATAGGAGATTAGAACCCTTAATCAGGCCCCGAGGCTGTGGGCCCTGAAGCAATGAGGGACTACAGGTACCCAGTGTCGAACTGGGACATGAAGGTCCCACCAGGGTAATGCAGTGATAGGGGCCCATACTTAGGGGTGTGGCCAGCCATAGCCATTAGAGAGTGCATAGTTGGGGCCCCTTAAAAAAAAAATATATATATATATATATATATATATATAGTAAATAATGCTAGTGCATGCATGATAATAATTTATCAGATTAATAACTGCAATGGATTGTAGAAAATACACCTGATCCCTTGAAGAGGGAGTGGGCCCTCAGGCAGTGGGGCCCACCGGGGGTTCCCCTGTACCCCTGTGGGCTAGTCCGACCCTGCAGGTACCTCTAATGGAAGATCTTCTGCAGGTATTCAAGCTGGGATGGGCGATATGTTAGAAACCAAAAAACTGCTGGAAACATGTTTTTTCTTTCCATTACAATGCATTGGGTAGTTAAAAATGTGAACTGTGGATCCGTGAGAAGGGGCTAATGGTGCAAATGAGCTGGGGGGTTTGGGCCACACCCCCGAAGTAGTCAGCCGCATCCCCTTTTTGGGCTTCTCCTGGAGAAGGGATGCGAAAAGTAGGCAAGTATTTATTAACTTGATAGTATTCTATAAAAAAAAAACAGACACACTCTGAAACCTTCATTTCTTTTCATAAACACTAAGCCGAAATCTTCTAAGTTTTCATTTCTCTGCTGAATTTTTACTCAATGTTTTTCCAAGCATGAAACAGTTTCTGCCTGAACCAGAAATGTATTTCAGGAAAGAGTGGGACCTGAGCAGAGAACCACAGACATATTTTGCATTTAATAAATATTTTAATTTATCTTATATGGTACTTGATATTCATCAGCTGTCAGGAAACATCTACAGTAAACTTTTATCTTGATGATTTTCTTGCTGTTATGTTCATGTAATTTGTCAGCTTAATCAGCAGAGATTTGTCAAAACACCTTCAGGTTTTATGCTTTGCAGTGCGCGGGCACGAAGGCACCACTGCGATCGCACTGCAATCACGGTGACAACGCAGAGCCAGTGCAGAGTGATTGACAGGCAGTGAGCATTTGGGGGTGGTGACGGGGGGATTGTCGGAGAAACGCAGGCGTGCGTAACTGTTTGAACGCCGTTGCATGGGCGTGCATAACTTAGCCATTGTGATTGCATACGCAGCCTGAGTACTCACTGCATGCAATGAAGTTAGCAATTTCTAAGTAAGGTCAGTGCTGCTGTAATTCTGCGTGAGGGACCGATGGTACTCGATGTTGCCGGTGTTTGTGAAAGTTTGGAAAGTATTATGGATGTGAGATACAGTAGCGGTAGTCGGAGGCAGTGGACAACTCTATGCTGGCAGTGTGACAGCATTGCAATTGCAATCATTAGCATATTTTCACAGCAGTACTGTGTATTATTATGGAGCTGGGATCGCAATAGTGAGCATTAATAAATCAGGTCCTATGTAGTGATTGTACCTTAAAATGGTTGATTTGGAAAACCTAAACATGGACTCTTCTACTTGGGTCCTATTATCTGCATGAGTATCCTCTGTGCCTCGGGTAACTGGTGAAACCTACTTTGGAGCAAGTCTCACAGTCATAATGTTTTCACCTGAGGTCACATAGGTTGCAGCCTACAAAGAACATTTGCCATTTGCTGAGAAGCAAACAAGTGAAGTTCCCTATCACATGGCAAGCAAATATCTAGAAATAAGCCACAGGCAAAGAGCATAAGCGGAAGTCAGGACTTATGGGCACCATGTAAAGTTATGAAACAAATCTGAAATGGATCTGAACAAGAATATAGAGGTTCTAGCTAGGAATGTTCGCAGACCCCTGTGTTTTGGCTTTGGTTCTAAATAATCATACTGTTTTGGTTTTAGCAAACCCACCCTGAATTGTGTTGGTTTTGGATTTCTTTCAAAATGTATTAAAACTACTGAAATCATGTAAATTATTATTATTTTTATTATCATTTATTTATATGGCGCCACAAGTGTTCCGCAGCGCCTTACAAAGTACGTAGACAAATGAGTAACCATTGACTTACAATACAATACAATACAGGACATGGATAAATATTGCTATATTAGCGATCTTTACGCCCGCATAAGCAGCCAGGTGTTAGTTGCCCTAGTGGGGAGTAAGAGATAAATTAAATTACAGTAGGGAGAAGCACAATAGGTTATTATTATTATTATTATTATTATTATTATTATTTTATTATTATTAATTACATTAATTTCCCATAATGTCCAGGCAATTTTGACCACCTCACAGCTCACAATATTATTTTCACCCATATTGGCCAAAGGCTGCAGCAAGCTGGCTATCTAAACTAAGCAACAGAGCAGCCACAAACACATGGCAGTTTAAAAGAATATAGCACATCTATGAAACTTAGTGGCCCAGCAGTGGCAGACAGGATGGCAGTTTATTAAACCATACAACCCTATAGAATGTTTTCATTAATCAAGCCTAAAAGTAAAAGCCTAGTAGAAAATATAATATATTACCAACACACTTCTCCAAACAGTAATCACAGGCCTCAGGCCAGTACAGGTGATTGTTACCAGAATAATGTTTAATAGAAAACTAGATCACCATCAGACTTATTCCAAACAGCAAATCACAGGCCTGAGGCCAGTACAGGTGATTGAAGGTGGAGTATTATTTAGTGGAAGTTAAAGCATTAAGTTATGATTGCTATTTTAAGAAAAAGTAAGTTGGAAACATGGAAAAAAAGTTATATCTTCCAAATGTGAGTTTTAAATTGCAAACTGAATCCAAACAGCAAATCACAGGCCTCAGGCTAGTGCAGGTGATTGCTGCCAGAGTAAAGTCTAGTAGAAAACTAGATCACCATCAAACTTATTCCAAACAGCAAATCAAAGACCCAAGACCAGTACAGGTGATTATAGCTGGAATATATAGTGGAAGATAAAGCATTCATTTACTATGAGGAAAAGTAAATTTGAAACATGGAACAAATTATTAAAAACCAAGCTTTGAAATGTGATATATCAAATGCAAACTGAGCAATGGTAACCAAATGCTACACAAGCAGTACATGCTATATTAGTGGGGGCTGATATGTCTATCACAGCTCAGGCTGTAATTGATGTTGCATATTCTGTATCTGTGAAGAATAGAATACCAGTACCTATCACAAGAGGCTGTCCAGAACAAGAAGTATGCTGCTGCTCTGACCTCCAAAAAAGAGTTGAGAGGCAGAAGTTGATACTTCAACATCTGCTGAAGAAAAAATAAATGAAATTAGCAACTCGGATGATCTGTACTCATCATAATCAATTAGGGGGAGTATAATACAGAGTCTCATTACCAGAGGGCACCTATTAGTATTTCCATAAATTTGGTTTGGCTGGGATAATCCATTGATTTTATTTTCCACAATATTTTACACATATTCATACTGTCACCATCACTATGCACATTGTACTGGAGCTTAGTGATGATTATTGCATGTAGACTTGTAACCTTGTCTTCATGCAGTCAGAATTTTGCTTTGTACTAATATAATTTTGAGTCTAGGGTGAAAACACCTAGTAAAGTAAAGTAGTATACGCTGCCACGCAAACACACACAACATTGGCAAAGCCCATAATGAAAGGTTGTGCACAATGGAATTGTCTTTGAGCCCTCCCACACACCAGTATGCTGAATATTACATGCATGGTTTCATAAACCAAGCGCTTCAGCAACAGTGACTTCCACTTTTGTGGCTGAAGTGCTTTGCTTGTTTGGGCCCCCACAAAAGAAAACATTTTGGTGGTTTTGCTAAACCAAGCTACCAATGGGCTTAAGGCTAATAGCATTAATCATCCTCACATTTGAAGATGTCAGAATCCTCATCAGCCTCATCACTGTTGTTAATATCATCATAACACAATATTAGCTAATCCCCACTGGAATCCACTGTTACAGTCTCTGTTTGTTAAAGGTATTCCTTATAATATTTATAGTTCATTTTGATGGTCAGTTTTTTTCTTGGCAGTAGTTTTTGCAGGATAAACTGAAACAAGAGATGTTATGTGCAGCTGAGCTGACAATTTGTTTGCAGGGAGCTCTTAGCATCTCTTAATATCTGTGTCAGTTGGAAATAAAAACATTACATAGGATTTAAACCTAGGATCAAGCATGGCTGCAAAAATGTACTGATGCAATTGCAAGATGTTGCAAAACCTTTGGTCATGGTGAAGAAAATAAAAAACTTGATCTATAAGTCCAACATAATTAGTCGAATTGAGTAGTTTAATCTCCTCCTTCAGCTTCTCTAGCTGCTTTTTCAATTTAATTAAGGTTATGTCCTTACTCAGGCTCGAAGTGTCTGAACTCACTTCATGAGTTAAAATTTCAAATGATTTCAGTAGTTTGCATAAACTGAGAATATTCTCCAGTGTGCTCAAGTAAGATGTTAATATATCCCCGCTCTCCCTATTTCATGCCTTGTTGTGTATGTCATGGTGGCTTGTTGCTGTTTTTACAGTCATTGAAGAATATATATATATATATATTTTACTTAAGTTTGGCAAACAAGCAAGTTTGGAATAAGTATTGTATAGTAAATAAATATGGGATTCTAGCATCCATTTAACACCATAGACTTATTTACTACAGTTGGGATGGAAATTGCATTGGTTCAAAGGATCTAATATTTACTAATAAGACTGTTACTGAACTGCAACAAAGTAACAAATACCTTATCACCTGGACTGACTATTTGCATTGGTATAGTGATTGCGAGACATAATTTTTATTTATTCAGTAACTGGTAGCAGCTATTTTATTTATGGTATTGGAAACTTGTACCTACATAGTTTTTCAAGGCTCCCGGGGGGGGACTTAGGGTTAGGCACCCCCCCGCAAAGTTAGGGTTAGGCTAGGGGTTGGGGGGTTAGGGTTAGGCACCCCCAGGAGAGGCTAGGGTTAGACACCCCCCCGGGAGACTTAGGTTTAGGCTGTGGGGAAGGGGGTGTTAGGGTTAGGCACTTAGAGGGGGTTTAGGGTTAGGCACTTGGGGGGGAGGTTATGGTTTGGCACCCCTAAAGGAGGGTTAGGGTTAGTGGGTAGAATAGGGTTACTTAATTCTTACCTTTTTATGTTCAGGATCTTCACCCCTGCCGGGCTTCCACTATCGGGATTTGACATGCGTTCGGCGGTAAATCATATTGATTCCTTATTAAATATCATGTTATAATTTTACATTTGCTTATATTTGTAACTCTGTACACCCTGCTATTGACAGGGGATGTAGTTATGAGACCTGCGGCCGCGATGCCGCCGGTCTCAATACCAACAGGGAAATCCCGACAAGGGACTTAAGATAGGCGTCAAAATACAGACGCCTATCTTAATCCCGATGCCGGAACACCGAAGGATGCTAAGCTGACTGAGGTAAGTCCAGGATGACCTTAGCATTAGCCACGGGGGTAGGGTTAGGTTTAGCGAGCGTAGCTGGGTTAGAGTTAGGTTTTCTGGGGGAGGTTATGGTTAAGCACCCATAGGGGGACGGTTAGGGTTAGACACCACTGGGGGGTTAGGGTTAGGCACCACTGGGGGGGATTAGGGTTAGGCACTAAGGGGGGAGTGTTAGGTTTAGGCACGAAGAGGGGAGACTTAGGTTTAGGCACTAACGGGGAGGGTTAGTGCTAGGGTGCGAGGTGGGGAGGGTTAGGGTTAGGCTACAATAAGGGAGGGTTAGGGTTAGGCTACAATAAGGGAGGGTTAGGTGGAGAAGGGGGGAGGGTAAGTATACTTACCCAACCCCTGTCGGGATACCAACCATTGAGATGCCGCTGTCGGTATTCTGACAGGAGGCATCCCGACAGCCAGCATTGCATACCCATTCCATATGACAGTGCTCCTGATTGATTGTTTAGTCTTTTCACATTTGTGGGTTAGCGCCTCTTTGGTAGCAGCAGTCAACTTATATATCGCGTTTCCATATAGCGCCTTCTTGGTGTATATTTTGTACATATCCACAGCTATCACATCCCTGAGTTTTTCCAAACGATTGATACTGGTATGCTTCTTAGTGAAGCTGGTGATACAGAGAGTTGCCTGTGAGCTAGCTGTCGCCATGTGATAGATAGTACAGCAGAACATGATACACCCGCCGGCCGCATGGTTCAAATCCCGGCAGCGGCAGCCCGACAGAGGAGGAAATCCCGATCGTCCTAAAGGAAGAATAAACTAACCTAATTTTACCCCATAACCCTCCTTTAGGGTGCCTAACCCTAACATCCCCCCCTCTAAGTGCCTAAACCTAACCCTCCCCTACCCCGCCGCCTAAACCTAAATCCCCCGGGGGGTGCCTAACCCTAACCTCCCCCCGGGGGTGCCTAACCCCCCCTTCCCCTAGCCTGACCCTAACCTCCCGGGGTGGTGTCTAACCCTAAGTCCCCCCCGGGAGCCCCAAATCTAACCCCACCCCGCCGTGGCTGTCCACGCCCGGCACCTTGCATCCCTTCGATCGGGATTCCGGGCGCCGGTAAAATGACAGGCGCCTAGATTTAGACGCCTGTCATTTAACCTTGCCAGTATTAAGTAGTCTGGAAGCCGGCGGTCGGCATTGCGTCCGCCGGCTTCCTAAACATATACCATCACAGTCATGTAATCTTTAGTTTGACCAGTACTGCATGTGCACATATCTGTAGTTAAGTGGATAGCTGGTACAATGGCATTTTCTAGCTAAAGAATAACTTTTATTTAACGTCTCAGGTGAGGAATGCTGTTCTGGTCAAATAAAATTGAGATGGAACTTGGTAGCATGGACAATGGACGTTACAGACAGCTCTGCCACAATTATGCTGGCTGCAAGGTGCCGTTCCAGGCACCCTCCAGCCAGAAGCAGGGGCCGTGGAGTGGCCGACGGTTTCGCCCACAGAGACCTGTGCTCTGTGCAGTCAAACCGGCCACACACCCCTAGTTATGGCCCTGATAATGGAGACTGCAATATGCAGCGCTAATGTGAAATCTCCTGCATTAGGCTTTTAGTTTATAGCAAGGATGGGGAACCTTTTTTCTACCAAGAGCCATTTTGATACAGTATATATAACATTATTTGTGGGCCCAGTGCAGGCCATGCCCCCTCCACATGATGTCAATCTCCAATGATTATAGCAATTACTAGAGCATACTGAGCATGCTCTGGGAAGCTGTTAGGGCAGTGGTGTGACCGTCTGAAGTGCCCTAAGGATGCCCCAGGCGGCACTGCTGCATAGATTCTGGCTGCAGTGTGCCATTCTAGGAACCTTGCTAGCCAGATGAGGCTTGCAGAAAAAAGCTCCGAGGGCCAGACCAAATGATTCCGAGGGCCTGGTTTATAGCAACAATTCATAAAATTATGCAGAAACTGCAGGTTCTACGTACTTTTGCCTGTGATAAATAGGCCCCCAAAATATGTAGGTACAATTCTTTTCATTCACATTGAAAGTTATGAGTGTCCATTTATTATAGGTTAGACCATGGCAGGAAATCAATAGTGATATCATTTAGGTCCAAAGCAATTTCTTTATTTTTCAACGAAAATACAGTCATTTACCTTTTTCTGCCATCCGAGCTTAAGCTCATACTTCTCATTGAATCCAGAGTTTGAATTTATTTTTGCTGAATAAATTGCTTTTTTTTATATTTTCAACATCGCATCTGATTCTTCATTAGACATGAAGTGGTCTCATTATATAATAATTGGAAATGTCAGTCTGTAATAATAGGTTCTGAGATCTGATAAAAAAAATTGTTGAATGACGCACATGGAAATCGCTTAAATGCTGTTTGGACACATGGCAGAGGGGAGTAAACTTAGGTCGTTTCATTACATTCCACTAAAATGACTGCAAATCTATCTAGCTGAGATGGTGATGCAGCTGTACTAGGCAATTGGCATTGCCTTCAGGACAAGAGACAGAAGGATCATTTAGCAACATTACTTACTGTACAATGGAAATGTAATTGAAAGATAAATGTTGTTATTTCGTGTTTATAAATACAGTTTATATGAATACAACATGTCATCTGTCTGATAGTCTTCTATGAGTTATAGTGATATAATTCAGAAGTTTTACTAATACGCCCATACAGTACCTGCATCTCACAGACTATTACATACTGTTAGGCCCGATGGTTCCACAGCCCTCTGACCAGGTTGCTGATGTGAATGGATAAGGCTGCTGTCAACATGACTTGTCCTCCCTGCCATCCTGATTTTGGCGGTACAGTCCTGATGCACAAGGCCACACACATGAGCAGTGAGGTCACACCCTTTTGGGAGTCCCACTCCCCTGTTGGGAGAGGGTGTAGTCAGCATCACGGCATGCGGGATGCCGACGGTCTGAATACCGGCGCCGAAATTGCGACAGGTCGGGATCCCGGCACTAGTATCCCGACCGCCGGCATACTGAAGGTATCAGGGTGTTAGGGGGAGGATAGGGTTAGGTAGTGGGTTTAGGGTTAGGCATTAGCGAGAGGGTTAAGGTTAGGCACCGGGGAGGGAGTGTTATGATTAGGGTGCGGGGAGGGGGAGGGGGAGGTTAGGGTTAGGCACCGGGGTGGGGATATTAGGTTTAGGGTACGGGGAGAGGGAGGTTAGGCTTAGGCACTAGGGGGGGAGCTTAGGTTTAGGAACCTGAGTGGGTGGGTTAGGGTAGAGGTTGGCATTAGGAAAATACATATGTTCCTTCCTATGGGTGTCGGGATTCTGGCTGTTGGGATGCCCCTGTCGGTATTCTGACCAGCGGCATCCTGATGCCCGGGATTGCATACCCAACCCGTTGAGAGATATGATATGACCAGTGTGGGGATGAGATAGAAAAGGCATGAAGCATAGGTGAAAACACAAGAGCAACTATTAATAATAAATATAAATAGTAATAATAATACTTTAGAAATTGTAATATATTATGAGTATTATTAATATATATATTATATAAATATATTATAAATAAAATTGTAAAGTGTCTGTGGACGTCTATATTTGCTCTATTGCTAAACCATGCTGCAAACTAAATAATTCAGTTTTTACCATACCACATAATGTACTTGCCCTCCTTCTGAAGAAACTGGGAGATAAACCCCAGAGAATCACGTTAAGGTGCTGGGGCGCTGACTATTGAATTGCCTCCTACTGTTATTGTATACTAAGGGCTCCGTACTCCATTGCTACCAAGGGAGATAATCTTCTTGCCGGTAAGTACTGCTGACACCTAGAGCATCACTATTCACCTTCCAACTTGGAAAGTGGTCACGTTGCTGCAGCTGTCCGTTCTATCATCCGCCTGATATATTTCCGCCGGAGCTCTGGTCTATGTGGTAAGAACATCACAAGCTATGCAGTGGAATCACTGAGTTTAAAATACCGGCTATATATGCTCTACGGAGCCTAAATTGATGTGGTTAGATTGCTATTTACTACACAGTTAAAATACAGACCCTGGGATCCTTATTCATTACCCGGAACCTGGGGCCTGATTCAGATCCGCTCGTAAGCGGCCGCTCGTTCGCTCCGAGCGATGTTCGCACAACTGCGCATGCGTATGGGTTGAAATACGCATGCGCGAACCAGTCATTGCGGTCGGAAATTGTGTGCTCGCAAAATAGCGAATGCCTGCTAATTTGAGTGACAGAATGAGGCGTTTGTGGGTGGTAACAGGGGAAGGTGCTTGAAAACAGGGAGTGGAGGTCCGAACGCAGGCGTGCCAAACGGTCACAACGGGCATTTTAAGGGTGTGCATAATTAACAAAGCAGCGTCATCGACCACGTCACTTGGTTGTCTTTTAGCCTGAACTGCTGGCATGATTGCGGTAGGAAAATCCAACCACAAGCACTGCGAGCAGTTCAGACGCCTTTCAATGTATTCGATTAATCTAATAAATAGAGGAGATGACGTAGGATGCGAGCGGCCAGGGGGCGTTTTTTTAAAAATAGCGAGCGCATGTTTCGTTCACTCGTTCAGACATAGAGTGCTCAACAGACCGCAAAGAGCGAGCGCTCTAAATATGCGGCCCCTTTTTCTGAACGAGCGAGCGCAAATAGCGTCCGGCTCTGAATCAGGCCCCTGGTTCCTTAATTGGACCTTGACCACTTTTTTAGGTGCAGTAACTTGTTCCTTGGGACCTATATCATTCTGGACATATCCCTTGAGAAATTTGGGATTTTGAAACTGTATAACAACACCAGAATAAGCTACTGCATTTCCCCATTCAGATAGGCTGGCTACCATTCCGATGTTTGTGCTATCATTGCAACATGTTATTATCTTTTTTTAAAAATCTGCATCTTTGTTTCTGTTTTTAGTATTTGTATTTGTGTGTTGAATATATGTAAATATAATATTGTCTTTCCATTTTTTTTCCTTTGATTGCTTTTTACGTTTTTAGTGGATTGCAGTTTCCACCTAAATAGCTGATCCTTTAGACAATTAACCCCATCTACTCTGATCTGTGTACCTTTTCTTTTTCTTATATCACATACTTGCCTACTGCCCCAGAACCTGTGGGAGGCCCTGATTTTTCGGGTAAACTCCCGCACCTCTGGAAAAGTAGGCACTTCTGCCATATCCAACCCACTTCCTAGTGAAGTGGTGAGAATGGGGAGAATTTCCCCGAATCGCTGTCCGTGAGTAGGGGCGGAGCCTAATGGCGCGATTCTACGAGATTTGCATCATTTGGCCCATCCCTATTTAAAAATGTGGGATTTGTCCGTTTCTTTGTTGAAGACTGGTATAAAGTCCTTGTATGATCTTGGTGAATCCAATAATATTCCTATTGTTCCCAGAGTTATTCCAAAAAAGGTGCATACACACACAACTATTTTTTGAACGATTATCGTTTAACGATATCGTTTAACGATAATCGTTTGAAAAAATCGTTCACTTTCTGAGTCAAACTATGAACGATTATTGTTCATGCGCGTTCACGTTTGTAGTTTGTAGTTCAGACAGACTTGTCAACTCAACGATTTTCATTAAGTTAATATGCAAAAATCGTTTGTAGTTCATAAAAATCGTTCATTACATTTAAATGAACATAGTAAATGAACAACTTTAGTAAACGATTTTAGTTCATTTTTTCAAGGTAGAAAATCGTTTACTAAAATCGTTCATTAACTCAATCGTTGTGTGTGTATGTAGCTTTATTGTTTAGGGTGAAATTAACTTCCCATCCCATTACCCACCTCCCTCATCCTCCTGTGTTATCCTTCGTCTTACCACCTCTTACCTCCCCTCCCCTCACAAACAAAAAAACTGTTATTCAAATTCAAAACTTTTCTTTCATGTTTGAGTTTCACTGTGATATCATTTGCATAGTCTTATGTGTTTCTTACTTGCTACTCAACTTCAATGCTAACACAAACCTTTATTTTCATGGATATTAGGGGGTCATTCAGACCCGCTCGCGAGCAAAGTTCGCTCGCTAGCGGGTCGATGTTGTGAAACTGGACATTCGCACGACGGAGGGAGCCAACTAGGTCCCGATTCAGAGATGGACGCAGTTTAGATTATTTTGCAGATCTCTGTTGGTGGGAGTAGTGCACATGTACTGCGATGCAGCTGCGGCTCCGGTTGTAGTGTAGGAGAAGCTGCAGCCTGAATGACCAGCTGTGGTTGTTTGGGGGTGGGGAATGGGAGGAGACAATCTGCAGGGGAGTGTCGGTCCTGTTTTCTGCGGTGCTGAGGCCAGGGTCTGTGGACCTCATTCAGAGTCGGTCATTGCGGCCGCACGGTCGTACGCCATCGATGTTCGCTAAACAGCGCATGTGTAAAATTCGCAATGCGCGTGCGCAAACTAGATAGTACGATCAGAAGTTGCTCTCTCCTTGAACACAGCCAGGTCGTTAGTTTGAGTGACAGGATGAGGCGTTTGTGGGTGGTAACAGGGGAAGGTGCTTGTGAACGGGGGAGTGGAGATCAGAACGCAGGCGTGCCTGACTATGCAAGCGGCATTTTATGGGAGTGCATAATTAACAAAGTAGCGTCATGGGACATGTGACATGGGAGGTTTTTACACTGACTTGATCGTAGTGCTTAAGAGAGGGTATGGTCAACCTTAAGCTCTACGACCAGCTACAATGGTTCCCGATGGTCTCGATTAATCCTTATATGCCCGGAGATGATGTGTAATGGGAACGAGAAGGGGGCGTATTTTTAGTCTTACGGCCGCATCCTCCCCTCGCTCGTCCAGCTAACGATCCCATCTTAACGACACAACTTGCGAGCGCTTCATTTGCATATCCGGCCCCTTTTACCTTACGATCGTGCGGCTGCAACGACCAACTCCGAATGAGGTCCTGTGTCTTCCGATGCAGATTTCCTCAGTGATGTGCGGTGAGGGGAGGCAGAGCCTTTCCTGTCATACTTAGATATACTCCAGAGATTTGACTATAAAAATTGTAAGTAAAATTTAAAGAGAACATTAAAAATAATTTTGTTGTATTATTTTAATCATTTTTAGAGTCAAAACTCTGGAGTAAAAAGTGTATGGCAGATGAGGCACTGCCTCCCCTGTCTACCTTTTCCGCACATCCCTGGTCAAAACACACCAAATTTCCAGCACTATATACTACTTCACCTTTGTATAATGCCCACATGAACCCTGGGGTTCATATATGTATCTGTAAATCTGGCTTTGATACAAGTCAGTGCCTCCCCGGCCATTTACATCACCGCACGTCATTGGTCATTTCCTGGCCCCGGCAGAGGAGTTCCAGTAAGATTAAGCTTACTCAGATGGCCAATGGCTGCCCGATGATCTTCTGATGCTGCGTCTTTGGATACAGCACTCGGATCTGCAATGCCAGCAGCAGGTGTGTTTACCCTTCAGACGCCTTCTGCGGCATTAGCATATTTTTGAATATGCAAATAGCATACAACTCTGAATCAAGCCCCTAATCTTTAAATCTAATGTACTTTGAGTGATCATATTAAGTTTTAAGTAGCTTTTGTTTTACTCCTTAATACACACAATCAATATTTCTTTTTTCCTTATTTTGTTTTTATGATTATGGAGCTATTAAAAAACGCCTGTACATTCTCTTCCACAGTAATATAGATTATTTTACATTAGTTTTTAGTTCATTTTGGTAGCTGTTGGCTCCATTAAACACATTAGTTGCATGCATAAAATCAAGACTAGTTAATTATTATAATTCAGTCTATGCTTTTAGACAGGCTTCATTAAAAGAAATTGTACATGGGCGCATAGGCAACAAGTGGCAGTGATAAGAGGCAGTTATTATTGCTAATAGGAGAAAATTATAAAATTTTCAAGTGCTATAAGATTTATAGGCTGATACTGTAAATGCAGATTTATATATTTTTTTTCTTCCATTTTAAGTAGAGATGAGCGGTTCGGGTTCTGTGGAATCAAAACTGCTCAGAACACTGGGGATCCGAGTCCACACGAGCCGCGGCTCGGGTGTTCCCGCCTGACTCGGATCCCACTTCAAGGCCGAATGTCATCCTCCGGACGTCGGATTCTCGCGAGGGTTGGTTTCTATATAAGGTGCCGCGACTGGGGCTCGCCGCCATTTCACTTGCACGCTGCGCACTGCTCTGCTCATTAAAGTGGCAGTGTCCAGACTCACAAGTGGCTGTGCTGGTAAAGTGACTGAAGGGGGCACACTACACGCTGATGTATGCTGTGCTATACTCTGCTGGTGGTGTGTACGTAAAATAATATTAAAAAGTAAAAAAGAACTGGGTTTTTTTGGAGCTGTACCCCACTGTGTATACAAGCACTGTGACTCATTGGTCCGTACCCCACTGTGTATACAATTAATGTGACTCCTTGGGCCGTAGCCCACTGTGTGTATTTTGACTCCGTTGGCCGTACCCACAGGGTGGGTGGGAGGTCCCAAGGACAATTCCATCTTGCACTAAATTCATTTCTGTCACTGCTGTGTGGCAATGTTTCATACATATGCTTTAAACTGCGGTGTCTGTTCCGCTGCTCTGTCGCTTAGTAACCAGCCAGCTCGCTGCAGCCAATGGCCAATAATGCTGAAAACAATATTATAAGCTGTGAGGTGGCCTAAATTGACTGTAAAAGACTGGAAAGTAATGTTATTGAGTTTAATACTCTAGGAACAAAAAAAAGCCCAATTTATGTGATTTTTAGCTTTTTTTTTGCCAATTTTGTAAAAAATCTAAATCCAAATCCAAAACCAGTCATGGCGCTTTGGCAAATCCAAATCCAAAGATGGACGACGAATCAGAGCCAAATCAAAATCCAGCAAAACTGGCCCGGCGCACATCTCTAGTTTTAAGTGAAGCCTAAAAATCTAAAATACATGAACAGTACTGTAGATATATTTTAATGATACTAGCTATCTTTTATATTTTGCTGCCTTAAAATGTGTACTGTACTAACAATAATTTGATCGTAAAGTGTGGCTTCTGTAAATATTTATTTTATCATATATTAAAACTGTTCTCTCTATAAGGTGCTCTATAGCATGTCTGTGCTTTGGATAGATCAGTGGCTAATTTATAACTACACACTGGTCACATGGTTTTATCAATAATAATTACTAATAACACATTCATTTACAAAGCACTTTTCTCCAGAAGGGCTCAATGTGCTTATCAACTCACTTAAGCAGTCTATGGTTTGGTTGAAGGTGTGTATTCTTCAAACCATCGTCATGACAGGCCTCAAAGACACCGTGTGCCGACATGCGCCACCTCCAGCACACATGACATCAAGATGTCAAGTAACAAGCACAGGAAGATGGGCACGGGGAAGCACCACACTTTCTATGTAGCAGATTGGCTCTACAGGTGCCCTACATGCTATAAATTGGGGCAGCAACTATGCTATCCCTTTGGCTTAGAGCCCTGGGCAGCACCAATAGTGGCGCACCTCTCGTTATACCCCCTACTTTAGACCATACTTGCTTACTCTCCAAAAATATTTGTGAGATTCACACATTTGTGAAGCATTCATTGGAGCTCCATGGGGAGTAGACATTTGTGGTGCTGTGTGTGCGCAACCACTGGCTCTAGGTCTGTGCTGATAATGATAATCATTAACACCAACCTTTGTAGTGTTAGACAATAAAAATAAATAGTTTCATAAAATGACCCCCACCTTTGATAAATTTGCAAGTCAGTGAAATGCGTCAGTTGGGCTTCCCAGGCTGACATACCCTAACCTTAAATGACTACTTACCTTTTGTGGACACATTGTGGATTCTACCTGGAATTATCTTTGGGAGCACCAGTATCTTGAAACCGTGCAACAGTGGGGACAACAAACACCGCGTGGACTTTTCCTGCTAAAAGACCCCGGATTCACCGGCATGGACTGTTAATATATCTATTTATCTGAACTTCTCTCCCTGATATAAATGGCAGCTGTCTAATTTAATAAGGAACATCCAGGAATAGACTATTTCTAAACAGGTATATAATCCACAAAATTTGGTCTAGACACAGAATGTATATATATATATATATATATATATATATATATATGGGAACTTCAGCACAATAAGATATTAATTGCTATTGTAATTGTCACAATTTGACTGATTAAACATTTTATAATATATGTTTATGAAGATTCAATATGACCAATAATCATATATTCTCATAAGCGCTGTTATTATTTTGAAATTGTGTTTATATTATTGGAGAAGGACTGACTCCCATTTCATAACAGCTACTATATAGAAAACACAACATCAAGTGGTGCCTGGTTAGTTAATATCTTTTCTCTTTCCTGTTTTGAAATGTAAGTCTCCTTTTTCTTGTTTTGTTCATGCAGTTTCTATTTAAGTACTTTGTAAGGCGGAGCGGACCTCTTGTGGCGCTAAATAAATAAAGGATAATAAAAATAATTAAGATAATAGTAATTCAGAATCCTTATGGCCAAAGTTATACTTGTACAGCCTGTGCTCCCAATTCTCTACTAGGAAAATGTAAATTCTACAAATTTTAAAAGGCAGATAAATATTATTACGATAAATTTTACCAGGACTTTCTATTAAAACATGAAGCAACAAGTAATGTGCTGAGATAACAACTTTTATTTATCGTGCTGATGTTAAAGACCGAGAAAATGTTACTTATGTCAAAATTTGGGATTTTACTCTTTTTTTTTTTATTACAGTTGTATAATAATATTTGAACAACTTAAATGGTGTGCTATATTTAACTTAGATATATATTATATTTAAATAGGGCTGATTAGCTATAATGCTATTAGTGCTTTCATAAAGAACGGCAATTAGACCCTGTAGGAACTATAAGTGTTGATTACTGGAAAAGGAACAAAGAATTACTTCCCTAATGGATAACACAGCGTAAAACACATTCTGTTGTGTCAATTGTGATCATTTTGGAAGCCATGGAATCTAATTGGTAGTTAGATTGGATAAGATTCAAGAGATTAATTAAGAATAATTGGATTTTTATAATGTTCTTACTTTCCATAGAGTGGAGAGAACCCCACACGGTATACAGTACTTAAGGGGATTTCTTTATTTTATTTTGTATTCTTTCACATTTAAAAGACCAATTTGAGTTATTATGCAATTTGGAAACAGCGTGACAGAAAGTGCAGGACTGCAGTACGTAATTTTATTTCAATAATATTCATATATAACTAAGATACACTGAAATATTCTAAGAGTGAGAAATATACTTTATTGTAAAATAAAATACACATCATCTATTCATGGTAAACCCCAATAGCAGCTGGTTATCGTAGCATGAGAGGGTCTTGGTAGCAGGGTCATAACTAGGGGTGTGCAACCTGCTCCATTGCACAGGGTGCAGGGGCATCTTTAGAGAGGAGGGGGTCCATGTGCATTCCCTGTCTGAGGCTCCCTCCTCTCTTCCCGGCAGGCCACAGACGCGGCTGGCCGGCCACCGGATCATTAGTAGACTCTGGGCACTAGAGTTTGCCGGAGTCTACTTCACATCTGCAAAATGCTGACAACCGGCGCGGGACCTCGGAGAGGTAAGCTTTAAATAATATGGGTGCAGGGTGTGAGGTGCGGGTCCCCCCTGGACCCGGGGGCCCATGTGCACTGCACACCCTGCACCCATTAAAGATACACCCCTGCCTCGGGGACAACACCGTTGCTGCCCCGTCTCACATGCATGTGGCTTGCAGGGTGCTTGGAACAACATCCTACAGCCAGTAGCGCTGCTGTAATGTCGCTCCACATCCCAGAGCCTGCAGCCCCTTGGAGTGACATCATGACATCATGGGTTTGGGTGGGCTGCCCTGTTACAGGCTTACAGCGCTGCTTGGTTAGGTTAGATAAGATCTGTCATGATCTCAATCACCACGATGTCAGTATCAGGAAAGGGAACATGAAATTATATATATATTTTCCCTTTATTTTATCATGAATTATTTCTCCTTACGACTCTTGTTCTCCAAAATGGAGAGGTCTGATTAAATGGGGTGGGTGTGGACAGTGTGTGTGTGTGTGTGGACCAATTTCTGCAGCAATGTTCTTGTCTTTTGCCACATTTGGGACAGTTGAATTCCTTCCCTGCTGCAGAGACTGAGCGTGATATCAATACACTAACCCTACCCAATGTACTAATAATATTAAAACTAGAGAGGTGCAGTTCAGTTTTTCAAAAATAAAAACACACCCAAAATTATGGGTTCTGAGTTGAATTGAGTCCTTGTTTGGAATCACTTTGGGGTTCCAAGTCGAACCAAGCCCTGGTTCGGTTCTGCAGTCAGTGCGGAACTCGGATTTTACAAACCAAATTTGGGTTTTGGATTGCATGTAAACAGGTCCAAAATAGCTGTCTTATTGATTTATTTTATCGACTTTTATCGATTTTAATCGATTTTTAAGGAATCTAAAAGTGAACCAAAACTGAATCCGAACCAAAACAATTGAGGATGGTTTTACCAAAACACGATGATGAATTAGAACCAAAACCAAAACACTGGGATCCATGCACATCTCAGATTAAAATGCTGCACGGTTAAAGGTGTGCGATGCAGTCAATGTGCCATCTAACAAGCTAAAACATGTTCCATCTGTAATAGCAGCTTGTCAGCAAACATAAACAGTGCACACAAATTTGCTAAAAATAGCAGCATGGCTTGGTACATCCGAAATTACCGCCAGTGAACAACAAGTCAATGCTACCATGAGTATAAGTCCCAGTAATGTCTACAGAATGAGATCATGTACTATGTATAACCGGTTGCTTAAGTTGTTTACTAGATGTATGCTTATGTTCTATATTCACTGAGATATTTAATGTAAATATGACATTTATTTTTAATACAGAACGCTTTCTAGCCCTTTTCCTGGTGCTCCTCTTCAAGATGTGCCAACCATCACTCACTCGAGAAAACGTCCATGTGTTAGAACCGTACTGAAGCAGATGGTTCTTTACATGAGCATTTTAAAATAATGTGTTTTGCCCTATAATGTTCAGCAACTTATTCCTTGATTGTAAGGCCAAAAAGCAGGGAATTAAAATGTGCAACGGAATAAAACATCTGTTCAAATTCCCTCCACTGTGCTTTTCTTTAATAATATATTAATTAAGAAGTACTTGCGAACACGCATCCTGTAGCACACATTAGTAAATCTAATCTTTTGAATTAAACAGAAGCTACATGGGATCTGTAGCAGGACAAGTGGATACTCCCTGAATTCATGTAGGTGGGAAGACATAATTAAATGCTTTTATAATAACGTACATCCATCGTTCGGTAAATATGTGCATATAAGAGCAAGTGGTCAAGTACAGATTAGTACTACACAATTGCAGAATCTATTACCAGGAACCTGAAATGGACATTGGCGTGGTTGGTAAGACTTTCTTTTTATGAGTGAGGTGAGAACTTCATTTTAGGTGGCAGAACTATGGGAGCATCAGGAAATAATTTTTTACCCCCAGCATCTTCCATGCCCCTCCCAGTCCCTCAACACGTGTGCTCCTTCGATATTTATTATTGGATGGAGTGTATGGTAATACACAGACAAATCACTTTGAACTTACTCCTTATTGACACAAGTGGGTTTATTATTTAAGTGGTTGATGCCCTCACTATCAAAAGATACTGCTGAGCTGTCGCTGGCAGATTCCCCTGCCTAGGATTCCCCATTGACAGGTTAACCATCAATGGTCGATGATTTTTAACCATCAGGGGAAAACCAGAGATGATTCCGGTCTGAGAATGCGCAAAACAATTCAGACTGTGACCACGCATGGTCAGTAGAGAAAAGCTATAAGCTTTTTCCATCAGACCAGGCACATTAATGGTAAAACTGTTGACCATGGGGAGGAAACCATTGATGGTTGGAAACCATTGATGGTCGATGGCCAACCCTACCCCTGATACTGAAGATATTCCCACCAGTGAGGAAGCTTCCGCAAGCAAAGCTAGATTATCAATGTGCAGATGTACAGTACCACAGATTAACAATAGTCTCACTGCTCCCAGCCCTAGCACCTCAAGACTGTAGAGTGTATATAAGGTAAGTAGCTATCTCTCTTTTGTACCTCCTCTACCTTTACTGCAAGTCACCAACGTGTTACTCATAATGAGAAGAGCAACAGTGAAGGTTTGGAGGATGGAAGGTTTGTCTTGGAGAGAACAGCTCAGAGGCTTGCAGAAGGGCATGTGTTAGCAAGGTCAGGAATAACTCTAGTAGTAAGCAGTGACGTGCGGTGAGGTCAATGGCTGGGGAGGCACACATGTGTAAAAACACAGTTTTTATATCAAAACTCTGGAGCATGACAGGGAGTATGATAGGGAAGGAAGTATGACAGGGGAGACTCTGCCTGCGCTGCCTACCATGACTGCACGTCCCTGGTAGTAAGTCATGCTTAGTTCTATAACAAGTAAAACCTGTTGCAGGGTATAATTGATAGTCTAGGGATAGTAGTAATAAGTAATCCACATTATATACCATTGCAATCTGATTCAGTCATTTATTCAAACTCATCCTTCTTTAGATTTCTGTAATTAGTTGATTGTCCAGATTAAATAGAATAAGATGTCATCATTGCTTATGCTAGACTTGTTGGGGTATATGTAATCGGTTGAGAGTCCTGTATAGCGGCGTGGTTTTGGCGATCTTGGCTAAGGACTTAAAGCGAGTTTGGTTTTGCCTTTTAAATTATTACCGCTTTAAAGCTAAACCCAAGATCGCCAAAATCCCACTGCTGCACAGAACTTGCAACCTATTACATGTACCCCATAGCGTGTATTAATTGTATGTGGAAGTTTGTAAGACATAAATTCTGACAGAATGTTTGCTTATCTGTCCTTTATACATATATATAACAGATTGGCACAGCTGGGAATTTATGATGTGAGGATTACAACAGTGAATTGACTTCATGATGACATCATTAAGCACCATTTATGTGAATATTGGCCCTCATTCAGAGCCGTACGCTCTGAGCAGAGCGCACGCTCTGAATGAGGGCCGGGCTCCATTTTCATGGAGCGTCCTCCTGGACGCTCGTATAGCTGTGGGTCACCACCCACAGGCTATAGGAGCGTACTTTTTGATGGCCGCGATGGTCGAGACCATCACGACCATCGAAATTGCGAGCCGGAGCCTGCGGTTGAGGTTTTCAACCGCAAGCTCCGGAGTGATTTTGGCTCTATCAGAGCCAAAATCACTCCCACTGACATCACTAGGGATGTCAGTGGGCCGGCTTCTGACGGGAGGCGTTCCCGTGGGAACGCCCCCGTCAGGGAGGCACGCCCACCAAAGGGGGCGTGCTGTCAATCAACATTGACAGCACGCCCCCTTTGATCGGACACAACGAGCGAAGGACTTTCCTTCGCTCGTCGCGTCTGGCGCATGCGCACGACGGAGCTCCCTCCGTCGTGCGCATGCTCAGTGCATAACATCGACCCACTTGCGAGCGGACAGCCGCTCGCGAGTGGGTCTGAATCAGGCCCATTGTCTGTAGGAATTTGTATGGCGGTGTAGTTTACAACATATGTTAGTGTATGTTCAAACTGTAAGTAATATCCGGATGAATTCTGCTTGGTTGTGTCATCAATTCATTGTAAATGAAAACAAATGACACAAAACTGCTTTATTTTGTATATATACTTAGAATGTACGCAATACAGAGTTGAGCAGTTTCCTATTTAAATGGCCAAAACAACTAAAAATTCTGCCTTAATGAGCTGAATCTTGTTTCCTCTTCTGCGCCACATTCTATTCTAATGTTGGGTACACACCTGGCTGTTCGCCGTCCCATGCATCTAACGATTTGGAAAGTGTATACACACTTACCAATTGTCCGCCTGATGTGTGTGCGCTGACATCACAATTGGGCAGGCATTTAAATTTGCCTGTATAGTTGAGATGTCAGTCCCTAGCAATCCCTGCAGCAGGTGTACGGGCAGTTGTCAGGCTGCCCATACACACAGCCAGACGTGCCGTTATACTGTATCTGCAAGACATATTAGGAAGGGCTGTGCTGCAGGGCAGATGTGATATGTCTGTGAATGACGTTGTTCACAGGCATATCGTCTGCACTCACCCACTGATGCACTACTGCTATATCTATGTCTATTAAAATGATTGTTCATGAATAATAATAATAAAAATTGTAATAATATTTTTTATTATACCAAGGCCATCTCATAAGGGACAGTTTGTTAGCTGTTTCTGTTTCTCTATTTGTAAACATATGAAAACTCTTGCGAATTGTTTTTGTTCCCTGTATAAAACAAGATCTCCCTTATAAAAATAAGTAAGAAAAATCACCACCAAGATTTTTATGTCAACAACATGATGAATCAAGGGAATATATCAGTGACATGTAGCAATCCCTTTTTGATTGAACGCTCCTACTGCTCATCGGAAATGCTGTTAGTCCCACCACAGACCTCCACTGGAGATTTAATCCAGAACACACAGAATGCCAGTGTACAATATATATAAATAAACATAATAGCCATAATAGCACACTTGTAGTGTGTCAAACTGTACTTGTTTCTGCAGTGCAATATTTTACGATATATTTATTTGTGTTCTTGTCATCTATTTTTCACCTATTTACAAAAGTCCAGGAATGATGATGTCTGTCCATGCAAGATGACGTTTTGCGTCTTTCTGAGTCCTGTTTCTTGGATGGAAAAATCCGAACTCGGCGTGCAAATTCGAACCTATCCGAGCCTGCACATCCCTAGTCCGCATACATCTATCCTCCGTGCCCTACAAGTCGCAGTACACTTAATGCGTGAGCACCATGCAACTGGACTTTTCACCTTAAAATGCATCTTATTCACAAAGTAATGTGAATAGGACAGACAAGCAGATTTTCCTGATTATAATGATATGTGGCATTGGACATTATACAGTTCTTATTAGTTACAAATTGTTATCTCTGAACATTCTACTGTTCTTAATAGTTACAAATTGTTATATCTTTCTGAACATTCTACTGTTCTCATTAGTTACAAATTGTTTTATCTCACTAAATATTCTACTGTTCTTATTAGTTACAAATTATTATAGCACTCTGAGCATTCTACTGTTCTTATTAGTTACACATTATTATATCACTCTGAGCATTCTACCGTTCTTTTTAGTTACAAATTGTTTTAGCTCACTAAATTTACTACTGTTCTTATTAGTTACAATTTATTTTATCTCTCTGAGCATTCTACTGTTCTTATTAGTTACAAATTTTTATAGCACTCTGAACATTCTACTGCTCTAATTAGTTACAAATTGTTATATCTTGCTGAATATTCTACTCTTCTAATTAGTTACAAATTGTTATACAGTATCTCTGAATATTCTACTGTTCTTTTAGTTAGAAATTTGGTGTCTTTCTGTGACCATTCTACTGTCTGTTCTTTTTAATTAAAAAATAATGTATCACCGTGAATATTCTACAGTTCCCTTTAGTTACAAACAAGTGTTGTTGGTTATACTGTAGATGGGTCTAGCTCTGTGTTCTGGCTGACTGTAATTGTTTTTTGCCCTGCCTCCTTCAAAATTGCTTATTCTTTAACATTGATGAGCAAAAAAGAAATCGCCATAAAAGTTCCTCCTAGTCCCATGTGCCTAACAAGTTACTGATATGATTAGGGTATATTTAAGGTTAATTATTTAGTTACACACAAAAAGTTAAGTAACAAATTAGACCTAAGGTGCATACACACTAGACGATATGCTCCCTGAGCGATATCGTCTAGTGTGTCCCCGGCAGGCTGTGCTCAATGTCGTTCATGACATTGATCACAGCCGCTGAACGATATCATTAGCGATATCGTTCAGCGCCGTGCTCTCTCACCCATTCCCTGACATGCAGCAACCTGACGAGGTCGTCAGGTTGGCCTGCATGTCAGCGCGATGAACGATGATGACGAACGACCCGCGGAAACGCGCATCGTCGTCATCGTTCATCTTTTTTGTGTTAAAAATGGACGATAAAGTGGACGACTGAACGATAACGATATCGTTATCGTTCAGTCGTCCACTTTAATCGCCCAGTGTGTACGCACCATATAGGTGCACATCCACTAAACGATTTTAGCCCTGTCCAACCTCTAAACGATTTTCCCTTGAATTTTCCCTTGAAATTTGATCTTCCATCGTTTGCAAACGATGTGCAAACGATCTACAAGCGATATAGAAGCGATCAAGTGAAATTGACCTACATGTTCACTCGATGGAGGAGACGATCACACGACCAGCGGGAGCGCGCACCGTGCATCGTGAGAAACTATTTCTGCACGATGTGTAAATGATTTGTAAACGATTTTTAAACGATTGAACGATAACGATATCGTTATCGTTCAATCGCCTGCTAAAATCGTTTAGTGGATGCCCCCCATTAGAGTTTATGAAGATAGCTTGTTTCAGGTCGCCGACATTCTCGTGTTGGCAATGTTAAATGTCAACATTATTAATATGTCGACATTTTAACTATGTCGACATTTGAGAATCTTGACATTTTGCTTGTTGACCTTATATCCATGTCGATATTCTGACGGTCGATATTCAGAACCTGCCAACATTCTTACAGATACTGTAATCCAGCCAATTTTCCCATCTTTGGGTGTGCCATAAAGACATATACTATAGACTTTTTTTCATTCACAGCGATACCGAACATTTCAACTTTATTTGCATTTTTGTGTATGATTTTTGAGCCAAGATAATCACCAAGGCATCGACTGTCACAGCAGAACGGTACTTTGCTGACTATTGCACCTTGTGTGGCGATGTTCCACCCCTATTTGCATACAGTGCACAATTATTGCTCACTCCTTTAATATTAGTAAGTAAAAGGAACATTAATACAGCTTTTATCTTAAATGTTATAGTTGTGGAATTCTTTGTTATTTCATATCCATTACTTGCTGAGCTTGTTTCATCTTTTGCACCTAGAAGCTATAGAATCATTTTTGGGGTGTTGCTACCTTAATATGATAATATCATTATAATATTTATTGGGAATATTTAAAGAGGATGGAAACCCTTGGCTGGGTCATAGTATTTATAGTTCTGCTGCTCCCAAGCCTCCTGGCCAATTATAATAAATAATGCACCTCGTTCAGGGTATCCATCACTTTTAAATATTAGAAGGGATATTATCTACTCTATAATACTCTACGCTACTGTCTGCAAACGTTATAAGTATAGAAGTGACCTTGGTGCTCCAGTTCTGTTAGATTGTAAACTTGTTGTGCAGATTCCTCGTTATATTCTGTTTTCATTGTTGTTGAACAAATCATTCCAAAAGCAAAAGCTCTGTCATGCTGTATATATGTTACCGCTTCATAAATACAGGATAACGATAATTTCACAGTGGAGTCGGTAATTCAAACATTATGGGACTTCGGAGTTGAATTGCACACAGTTTCAATTGCGGATGGATTTTGCAACTTTTAGCAAATTGCGCAGGTATTGTGGCCTGTCTACGCCACTTACAGCATTTAAGAATAACCCAGCCATACACGTCTCAGTTGCTTCTCATTTACGGCTGAGTGGTTGTTACTGGATGACCAAGGGGCAGGGCCCTAGAGAGCTGCACCAGGACCAGATATGTTGTGGGGCGTGACCTAATGTAAGGAGGCGTGTTCACACTCCATAACAAAAAAAAAAATGTGCGCACCACAGGGGGGCGCTGTATGCCCATCAGTCAGGGGCAAATCCAGAGGAGATGCTGCTGCTGATCAGCCACCTCCCTGGACCGACCACAGCCCAGCACACAGCAGCGTGTGCTGGGCTAGGTAGGCACAGGGTACTGCCGCTGACAAGTAAGGGGGGGGCGAAGGCGGACCTGGGCCACCGCCAGGCCCCTCCCTCAAGCCCAGGCCTGGGTAGTACCCACTCTTCACCCCTCTCGGTACCCCTGTAAAGGATAGGCAACAGGGCAAAGACATGTGGAAGAAGCACCCTGTGGGCATGTTATGGGCATGTAGACAGAGCTGCGGGCTATTCATTGGTAAGCATATGAAGAGATGGTTTCCGGCTTCAGTCGGATCTCCTGCACCAAGGGCTGGCAGATACTATCACAGTGATGACGGCTGTTCTCAATAGCGGAAGGGCCAGGGGAGGCGCAGTCCCATATATGCAGCTGACCCAGAACACAGGCGGATGTTCAAATGGATTTTCGATTGCTGGAAGCGGCCAGAATTGTGACAGATTTATGTCCTAATCAGAATCATCCCATGCTGTAAAAATATATATATTTTTTGTATTCCAGTAACATATCTTCTAAGTACTGTGTAACCTTTGCTATTGCTCTAACAAACATATTCTATAAAATGTATCATGAAACAATGGAAGTAATTATTCTTTAACGTCCTACAGTCTTTAGTGATCGCCAGGCGAGACCTGCTAATGTATGCACAGAGACAGACATTAGCACAAACATCTGTAGAAAGCATCATTACTTGACCTGTTGAACAAACAGTTTCCAAGTTTAAGCCAGTGGCATTGCCACGTTCAAAGTTGGATCTGTAAATTGCCGCTGACTTTCTTCCACAAACATTCTGTCTCTGGCCTCCCATGGAGATGTATCCATTGAAAGTTCCTCCCGAATACCGTTACACTTGCAGAAGCTTGATGTGTCTGCTCTAGGTTGTATCCCCTGCTGTGTGTATCCGCTACTGCTATGAAAACGTGGAGGCTGGGAAAGGCGGAGGATGGAAATAGGATTACACACAAACAGCAAGTAAAATATAACCTAACATATAAATAGCCACAGGGTGCTAAAGGAGAGACAGAAAAACTGTATTATAAATGATCTGTGCTAATACATTTTTAAAAGCCAGGAAAATCATGTATTGAAGTCATATAAGCCAGCCGGGCCGTGAGTCTTCATGGCAAAGTTATAGACGTTAAACTATAACTCTGAAAATAATATAATCTTATTTTCTATAATATTATTATTATTTTGGAATTCCGGTGCAATATAGCATCAGTCAGTGCAAAAGGGAATAAAAGCCTTATATGTGATAGTATAATTGCAGGCAGCAGAATAAGCACATGCCATATAAAGAGATTGCTGCATACATAGAGGGGCCTTGTGCACTGTGAGTACTATGGCAGTTTTTTAGTATATCCTATGTAAAATCACTCTGCACAGAAAATGGACGCACGCCTATGTGGACTTGAATGATTATGGCCTGCATCTGGAGAGGATGGATGGGCAGTAGTGTACGCAGGGGGGGTTTCTGAATACCCAGGAACCACCCCTGACAGGGGGGAGTGCCAGCACCACCATGTTATTAAGCACTGCCCCCTCGCGGCAAAATGCAGCGATTCACAGGTCAATGGGGAGGAGGAGGAGCCAAAATGATACAATAGAATTAGAATTGCATCATTTGGCTCCACCCCCTACCAATTGCCTGCGAATCGCGGCATTTTTCCGTGAGGGGGCGGGGCTTATTGACATGGTGCCTGGTCCCAGCTCCATCTCCAACCTGCAGCATGGTAAGTGTGTGTACGTGTGTGTGTGTGTGTGTGTGTGTGTGTACGTTTGTGTGTGTGTGTAATGTATGTGTGACATGTATGTGTGTGTAATGTATGTGTGACATATGTGTGTGTGTGTGTAAATATATATATATATATATATATATATGTATGTCAGTGTATATATATATATATATATATATATACTAGAAACCCTCCCTTAAAAATCCTGCATTTGCCCCTGATGGGTGTTTAGTTGGTTTATAAAATGATACTGAATTGTGTATAAATAGCTATTATTTACATAATCTGATATTTTTTTCAAATTTTTGTAAAAAATATTAAAGTGTTCAGTGGTTAAATCTAGCAGCGTATTGCCGTAATGGCATCGGGACCAACAAATCAGAGCCTATTACATTTGAGCCAAAGAGTCTCTTAGTAAACACCCACGTAGAATAACAATTTTTTAAATTCTTTGCTGTAGTAGAAGTTTCTCTAGTCTTGATAAATCAGGGCTGTAATGTTAAATATCCATCACCTGAAAACCACAAGCCAGATTTTTAAGCTGCCCATATTCTAGCTCAAAAGGAATGATCTGTTTATTTCCAGACAAATCCTGTATGCTTAGAATATCCTACTGAACATCAGTCTTACAGCCCTGATAAAGATTATGTGCCTTAGTGCATTGAGAGATAACAGTGGAAATCTATAGATTATCCTGGTAATGTTTTGTTCGGTGACAATTATTAACGCTGTATTAGAAAAGGGTAGAGTCTCTTTCTGTTCTGTGTGAACATAAGAAACACCATATACAGTCAGATTGGTTAATGTCGGCGAAGTAGGGGAAATTTCCCCGGCAATTGCCTATTTTATCCTTTTACCTGCTTCATTTAGTATGTGTTCTCATTTTAATTTTCGCCCATTTTAAATTCAGCATACATAATAAATACGTTTTTATTCAGACATAGTTACACGGGTTTTTAGTTACAATACACATCCCCGTTTCAACTTATGTCAGTTTTTTTTTAATCTTCAAGGGTTTAACATATTGAAAATACTTTATGCCTAAAGATTATTGTTGTTACTTTGTCATTTAATTAAGTTAAACATAAAGTGCGGTTATTCTTCCATGCAGTAATATTTGTTCTGACAAGTATTACAGGGAAAGGCCATCAGACCATGTAGATAATAAAAACGAGTAAAGTAAAAAGTTAATTGCCTTGTTCAGCCCACAGTAAAGGGCATATTAGTGTGATTGCACTCAAAAAATCATTGGGAAAAAAATGAGGCCAGTATTTCATTTCCTTTCTTGGAAAGCGCGGTTGTTGTTTTATTAGAGAGAACTTTCTGTAATGTCAGTCCACACAGTGTAATTGTTCCTTAATTCAGTGTTTCCTTCATTTATTGATTAACGCTACCCTCCGCAATGTGTGTACTCCACTATTAAGCACACAATACTGCTTCAGTGCCGCTGTGCTGGATCTGTAGCTGCCGCCTCCCTATGTTGAGTCTGATTCTGAGTCACAGATAAAATGGCCGCTTGTGTGAACAGAGCAGTACATTATGCTAATGCAAGTATTTGTGCAGCTTCATGCGTATAGACGCCCCGACCACTGTTTTTCGATCCACAGGCGCAACCGTCATCGTCAGTATCGGCACTTACATTGGGCGCAAAATATCCGCCAGAAAAAGGCTTCACTTCATCAAACGCTTGCCTACCATTACCACTGAAGTCTTGTTACACACCCATGAGACTCCCTCAAAACGGATCTCAATCTCCGGGAGAACCAACCGCGCAGGTAGCCTCCGTCAAGTTGCGTATTATGCATGTGTATGTACAGTGAAGTGCATGCGCCGTTTGCTAACACAATCGCCAGAAACATCCATGACCATGTGATACGGAATCAGGCCCCATTACCAGTATTTTGCCATGAAGTTTATTGCAGAAGTGTGCATCACGTATGGGGTGAGATGTACTAAGCATCTCATCTGCCATTAGCTTTGTGTGTTTCAGCAGTGCTATAATTTCTCTTTTATTGTACATTACGGTTGAATATATATCATATAATAACAACAACTTGCTAGGGTTTCCATAAGACCCAGAACCAACAGGCCAGCAAACACTTTTGTGTCCCTATTCATACAAAGTTACAAGTGATCCGGTAAGCATGTATATAGAACATCTAATATAGGGAGGGTTTCACTTAGCAATGTCCCCAAAGGGCTGTGCTGTTGGAGGGCCCTGCTCTTTCTCCCATCTGCTGGTTAGTCTTTGACTTTCTGCTTAGCTTCATTCCCTTCCAAACACTATGGGGTCTATGTATTAAGTCTTTGATAGAGATGAAGTGGGGATAAAGCACTCACCAATCAACTACTAAATATCATTTGAAAAGTGATGGTTAGAAGTTGATTGGTTGGCAGTTTATCTCCAACCACCATATATCTCTCACCAAGGCTTAGTTCCTAGACCCGCTGCAGCATACAACCCTGTTCTCACTCACACAGGGGCCTATTCATCATACCTTAAAACTCTCTGGAGGTAATTAGGTTTAGAACTCGCATGGACTTCTACCTAAAAATTCATCATTCCTCCTCCCTATAACTATCTATTCTGAGAAGCTGTAATTTTTGCGATGACAGCTTTTCGGGAAACAGATACTTTTCTCTATCTACACTACCTTACTGCAGCTGTAATCAGTGATGCGCATGCGCTGTTACATTCGTAAAGCCAGCGCATGCGCAGCACTGCCTACAGTGGCGGTAAGTTTGTGTCGTCGTCGTCCCCCACTCACCTCCCCCGCCCGCACTTACCTGTTTGCTGCAGCACCTCCTGATCCAGTGGCTGTGCTGTCACGTGTTCTCCCAGCAGCCCACAGTACAGTTTAGAAAAAAAACAAAACATTTTTTTTTCTAAACTTTATTGTGTTTTGCTGGGAGAACACGTGTCTGCACAGCCCCAGGAGCCAGAGGACGGACTAGAGCGCCGGGGGACCTAACCAGCTGTAAGCAGGTAAGTGTCACCTGCTATTCGCCACCTCACAGTGGCGGATAGTAACTCCATCGAATTCCGAAAATACATAATTTTCGGAATTTGATGAATAGTAAAAATTCCATATGCCCATACTATTGTACTAATGTATGGGGAGTGTGGAAATTAACGCAGGGGGACCTAGCAAGGAGATATCACTGATATCTCCTGTGCTAAGTGTGTTCATGGATACTAAAATAATGTTAATTAAGGAAAATGTCATTAAAAACGTTATTTTAGTGTTGATGAATAGGCCCCATAATCACGTGAGTGGACACTGCCACACAACATCTGCTGAAATAGTCTGCACTGCTGTAAACATTCTGATTGTCTGCAGATTGTTACACTCTCCACTTCAAAGGCTGAACTTTTTCACATTTACACAAGCATTGCCCCGAGATTAACTTTTTTGGGGACTTTCTGTTTTGTGTCAACCACCAGCATTGAGCGATACAAGAATACACAGCATCTTTTATTCACGATTACATGCACACCACGCTTATGCCAGAGGCAACACGCTGTA
The DNA here is from genome assembly GCA_031769625.1 of Taudactylus pleione. Lineage (NCBI taxonomy): Eukaryota > Metazoa > Chordata > Amphibia > Anura > Myobatrachidae > Taudactylus > Taudactylus pleione. The sequence continues at coordinate 2,633,638 of JAUIMM010000710.1, forward strand.
GAGACATTTTAAGAAACATTGCTGATAAATGCACAGCAGGAACACTTATATAAATGAGCCCTGATTCTTTTATGAACCCATATTTTTGCCTGTAAGCTGATGTTATTACATAAATACAGATATATATATATATATATATGTATATATATATGCCAGTGCTTATACTAAGATACATTAAACATTAAGGGCTCTATTTACTACAATCCGCATATTGAATGCGGATTGTAGTGTGATACTACCGAGTGAATTCGCATTGCGAATTCAGGCAATATCACAGGGATTTACTATAAATCCCTTGCAGGGACAGAGCTTACGATAATGCTCTGTCCCTGCGGATCCCATCCGCACTCTAGTCGTGGTATTTTCGGAAAAAATACCGCGACTAAGAGACCGCGCATGTCTGACCAACCGTCGCTGCTGCCCCCCACGGCGCTAAGCCCCGCCCCCCGTGATCACGGACCCCCGCGACCCCCCCTCCCTTCATTACACTTACCTGCATCCTCCTGGCCTCTGGTGATCTTCTCCGGGCTTCCCGATCAGGTGATCTCCCATTATGCACTGGGGCCCGATCATCTGATGACCGGGCAGCAGTGCACTGTGGGAGACCAGCTGACCGGAGAGGAGCCATCACCGGAGGCCCGATCACCGATCCCTGGATTCAGGTAAGTAAAAAAAAATTTTTTAATTTTTTTTTCTTTTTTTTACAGCAATCAGCTTGCGGTCTATTTAGACCACACAGCTGATTACTGGTACCAGCTCCCGGCTCTGCTCTCCCCGTTAGAGCAGAGTGGGAGCCCGGTAACCGGGGGAGACCCTGGATAACGCCACCGCCAGGTGGCGTTATTATCACAGGGCTTCCCCCGGTATTTTTTTACAATTTATTTTTAGTAAATATGGTCGGATCACATTTCCCATTACAATTATGGGAAATGCGATCTGCCTTACTAAAAATAAGTGATACTAGGGATTGGAGTAGAATTTTACTAATTCTACTCCAATTGCCCTATAGTAACTACAGGTGAAACTAAAATAATGTGAAAAGGGTGTGAAAACACCCTTTTTCACTTTATTTTTGTAAAAATAATGTTAATAAATCGAGCCCGAAAAGTGTTTTCTTCTCATATGCAAGCTGTAACACAGGGGTAAGGGAACTTTTTTACCTTTTACCCCAAAATATACTTAAATACGCCGACGTTACCCCCTTGATTTGAAAGGAAGGAAATCATATAGTAGTGCCCCCCCATATAATGCCCCTGTAGTAGTGCCCCCATAGTTATGCCCCTGTAGTAGTGCCCCCATATAATGCCCCTGTAGTAGTGCCCCCAGATAATGCACCTATAGTAGGGCCCCTGTAGTAGTACCCCCATATAGGTCCCCTGTAGTAGTGCCCCCATATAATGCCCCTGTAGTAGTGCCCCCATATAATGCCCCTGTAGTAGTGCTCCCATACAATGCCCCTGTAATGTCACTTGTACAAATAAAAAAACCTTAATCCCTGCTCCTGCATCCACCGCCGTCCTGTCCGCCCGGCTGCTCCTCGGAACTATGGGAGAGACGTCATGACGGCTCTCCCATAGTGCGCATGGAGAGAGGTGGAAGCTGGAGTTCAGAAGAGATTCCAGCCTCCGGCTAACACAATGCTGCTGGGAAGGAGCCGGGCGCCCGCTGGTAGTAACATCTCAGCGGGCGTCCGGCTTAGAGCCTCCATGCGGCACAGCCAGGCATGCATATGAATCAATCTATATTATAGAATGATTCATATGCATACCCGGCTGTCCGTCCATTACCCCCAGGAATTTAATTGTTACCCCATGTAGGGTAATTTACCCCTGTTCCCTGACCACTGCTGTAACAGTATAAAAATAATAACAATTTGTACAATAAAATGTGCCAGACTTTTGCAGCCATGTGATAACTTCATGCTGCGCAGGACCCATCTCTTCCATTGGGCTTGTAGGGCAGTTGCCAAAGGGCCCAAAGCTTGTAGGGGACTGTAAACCCGCCCCCCTGCAGCTGCGGGCAGTTGGTAAATTTGTGATATTATTATAAGCCGGCCGCCGGTGCACTGTATCCTGATCTAACCTCCCCCACCCCATCCCCCCTCGGTGACGAGTACTCACCTCAGTCCCAGTTTCACTTCATCCGCTGGCTTCAGACCAGTCAGACAAGGGACCTCATTCAGAGTCGGTCTAAGAGGCCGCACGGTCGTACGGAAAAAGGGGCCGGATATGCAAATGATTCCCTCGCAAGTTGCGTCCCTAAGTTCGGATTGGTAGTTGGCCGACCAAGGGGAGGAAGCGGTTGGAAGACAAAAAAATACGTCCCCTTCTCGTACGCACTTGCACGTCATCTCCGGGCATATAAGTATTAATCGAGACCATCGGGAACCATCGGAACTGGTCATAGAGTTTAAGGTTGACCATACCCTCTCTTAAGCTCTACGATCATGTCAGTGTAAAAACCTCCCATGTCACATGTGCCATGGCACTACTTTGTTAATTATGCACTCCCATAAACCGTATGCACTCCCATAAAACGCCGTTCGCATAATCAGGCACGCCTGCGTTCGGATCTCCACTCCCCCGTTTTCAAGCACCTTCCCCTGTTACCACCCACAAACGCCTCATCCTGTCACTCAAACTACCGACCTGGCTGTGTTCAAGGAGAGAGAAATTTCTGATCATAGCGGCTAGTTTGCGCATGCGCATTGCGAACTTTACGCATGCGCAGTATAGTGAACATCGGTGGCATACGACCGTGCGGCCGCAACAACCGACTCTGAATGAGGTCCAGAGTCTCTCTACATGTGTGGGAGGTCTGATGCAGGAGGGTTTGATTTTATTGACCATTTTAAAATACTATCCCGTGAATGGGTGGGTAGGGGCCCCAGTGCATTGCTTTGCCCAGGGCCCACACTGCTGTTAAGGCAGCCCTGCATTATCTTTCTCCTCCAGGAGAATCAAATGACCACTCTAGGGGTGGGCTTTGCACATTTTAGGCCCTGTCCCCATCACAGCGAAATACCACAAATCTCACGTCAGTGGAGAGGGAGAGAAAATAAAATGATGTAAGGAGCGTCATATTTGCCACCCGCCCTTTCTATACAGACCCGCTATTCCCAGTATTATCTCCCCATCTGGCCCACTTCACTAAGAAATCATGGGTGGGATGTTGGCGATCCACCTACTCTTCCGGGCATCCGTGGAGTCTACCCGAAAATTCAGGAGTCTCCCGCACCTTCTGGGAGAGTAAATAAGAGTGGACAACCTGTAAGTAGCAGTGGAATATTCCTGTTTGACAGTTTCCTCGATATGTTGATGTCCACAGCAGAAGCAGTCATTTCACTTCAGCCAGGGTCGGTTTGGGGGGTTCTATGTACTTAGCCTTGGAGAGAGATAAAGCGGACAGAGATAACGTACCAACCAATCAGCTCCTAACTGTCACTTTACAGGCTGTGTTTGAAAAATGACAGTAGGGAGCTGATTGGTTGGTACTTTATCTCCATCCACTTTATCTCTCTGCATGGCTTAGTACATACTGTAGTGTAGACCCCTAAGAGACTAGGGGGCCCATGGGCAGGCCAGCCAAGAGCCGCGGCGGGCTCAGCTAACAGGGGTATGGCCTAATCGTGGGAGGCGTGGACATGCCCCCTTCCCGAAAAAGAAAAAAAAGATTTGCAGCGCGCTGGGGAGGAAGGGGGGGCGCTCTGAGGCCCGTCAGCCCGGCGCAAAGCCGGGGGAGGGGCGATCAGTGTGATCTATCCCCCCCCAGTCATAGGAGACTGCTGTGGCAACCACGAGCAGTCTCCCACTGCAGCTCAGTACACGCTGTGTTCTGGGCTGCTGTGAGGGAGGGGGGCGTTGGACCCTGGCCCTCGCTGGGCCCCTCAGGAAGCCCGGGCCCAGGTAATCTGTACCCGCTCCTCCCCTCTCGGCGCCCCTGCCTATGGGCACACTCTCCCCCTCTCTAGATGGCACGTATGCTGAGTAGGCTCTGGCACCAGGCTGCCAGCTATAATTTATGTAGTACACTGCAATTGTGACAACAGCATTCAGTATATTTGCACTTTCTAAGATTATCCACCAGGCAAAAGGTCCAGTTTCATGTAACTGTTATAAATGTCATAAGTTTGTTATTCCTTATTTTGATCTCTTACCTATAGATAAGCTGGATGTACACTAACTTGTGACCAATGTAATAAGTTATCACACCGTCTGGAGACAGGAAGTTAATGTCTCCAGATGCACATGATACCACAAAATAGTTGTTTCTGGAACATCCTACATAAGTTGGTGTGCATCATTCTCAGGCCCGGCAACAGGGGGGGACTAAGGGTACACCCGTACCGGGCCCCCAGGTCCAGAGGGGCCACGAGGCCCAGACAGGCACAAAGCTGGGACCGAGGATGGCAGACTCAAGTGCTTCAGCCGCGACTGCCCGTACCCATATCCGCTGCCCTGTTCTTTTCTACTCTGGCCCGCGCAGCACTTGGTTGGACTTGCCAGTGGCTCAGATGCGATCCGGGACGTATATGACCTCTTCAGAAATGCAGCACCATGACGTGATAGGTCACACTGCCGCACCGGCACACAGTGGACTGCACCCGGGCTGAGTGTGGAGGAAGGGGCTGAGTGCGGAGGAAGGGGCTGGGGCGGAGGAAGAATCTGGGGGCGGAGGAAGGGGCTGAGTGCAGAGGAAGGGGCTGGGGCGGAGGAAGGGACTGGCGATGAGGAAGGGGCTGAGTGCGGAAGAAGGGGCCGAGTGCGGAGGAAGGGGCTGGAGGCAGAGGAAGTGGCTGGGGGCTGAGTGTGGAGGAAGGGGCTGGGGGCGGAGGAAGGGGTTGGGGGCTAAGTAGGAAGGGGCTGGGGGCGGAGGAAGGAGCTGAGTGTGCAGGAAGGGGATGGGGGTTTGAGGAAGGTGAAGGGGGCCGAAGGCTGGGGAAGGTGAAGGGGGCTGAAGGCTGGGGAAGGTGATGGACTAAGGGCTGAGGACGGTGATGAGTGTGTGGCTGAGGAAGGTGGTAAGGGTGGTGAGAGGCTGAATTTGAGGAAGGTGATGAGTGGCTGAGGACTAAGGATGGCTGACTACAGACGCCATCCCTCCTATCCCTGATACATCCACAGCACTGATCAAGAAGACCTGCCTGCATCATCAGTTACAGTGTGGTAAGCCATAGTGTATTTTACTTTATTAAAAGACTGGCATATCTTTCAGATAACATTATCAATCTTCACATAACATACATGCAGGGGATTTATGTGTGGGTGCGAGGTCAGGGCTGGTGGTGAGAAGGTGGGGCCCCCAGAGACATCAGCGTACCTGGCCTCGAGGTTTCTGTTGCTGGCCCTGATCATACTTACCTACTTTTGAAAAAGTATTTCAGGGAGAGTGTGAAAGCTACACCTACTGTATGAGTGCGGTAGTAAAGTGGGCGTGTACTGCTACATCTGAGAGGTGTGTCATAAAAGTGACTTACAACCAAATGTAAATGAGCCCCAAAGCAGTTAGTAAGATCTACTTGTTGATGAAAACACACTGATGCTTTCAGAAAATGCATGTAGCCATAGGGATCATAGGCCCTCATTCAGAGCTGTACGCTCTGAGCAGAGCGCACGCTCTGAATGAGGGCCGGCCTCCATGAAAATGGAGCGTCCTCCCGGACGCTCGTATAGCTGTGGGTGACCACCCACAGGCTATACGAGCGTGCAGTTTGATGGCCGCGATGGTCTTGACCATCGCGACCATTGAAACTGCGAGCCGGAGCCTGCGGTTGAGGTTTTCAACCGCAAGCTCCGGAGTGATTTTGGCTCTATCAGAGCCAAAATCACTCCCACTGACATCACTAGTGATGTCAGTGGGCCGGCTTCTGACGGGAGGCGTTCCCAATCAACATCGACAGCACGCCCCCTTTGATCAGACACGAGCAAAGGATTTTCCTTCGCTCGTCGCGTCTGGCGCATGCGCACGATGGAGCTCCCTCCGTCGTGCGCATGCTCAGTCCAGAACATCGACCCACTTGCGAGCGGACAGCCGCTCGCGAGTGGGTCTGAATCAGGCCCATTGTGCCTTATACCCAATGCAGGGGAATGATACTAATGATCCCATTTGAATGTATATACAGTATCTCAGTTTATTTTTTTATATAACAGGTAAGGTGCAATCAGGGAGATTATTAGACTCTTCAGGGAGTCAGGGAGATTGGTACTGTGTCAGGGAGTCAGGGAGAGTTGGTAAGTATGGTGTGCATTCAGTCATGCACGGACAAATCCACCAATCACCTCTGAAAGAATTACTGTAGTTTCTTCTCCGACCATAATGAGCTGATGCAGGTTCTGCTAAATTCGGTAAAGTGAAATAATTTGTTGCACTGGTAGAAGCTATGAAAACATGCATCTGCTCATCTATAAATTCTAGAGGACAGAATTGAAACTTGACACTTTTTTTGAGTTCCAACAGTGAATAATAGTTTTTTAAATATCAGGTATCAGAGTCTGCTTTAAACTGCGCTTGCAAAATCAATTTAAAAATTGGTGGTGAAATAGTTCTCTAGCAATATCTCCACATGTAACATTTTACTTTCTTGTCTTAATGGCTGGGGCTATATCTTATATAAAGTAATGTAAAATACTATATTATTTTTTTTTTCCTGGAATAAAACAAATGTGCCTGAAATTCATTGCATATCATTAATTGTTCTGTACAATACGTGATAATCAGCCCCTGGCAGCAGTTTACTTCTCTGTACACCCATTGCATCATGTGTTAGAAATACATTGCCATAGTCTAAATACACTAATACACATAATTATATTGATTTGTTTCCTATTTATCAATCCCTCTGCAATGCCTTGAGGCAAATTGCAAATTGAGTAAGACATAAATGAATTATTTTTCAGTGGCTTTTCCAATCACTGGCTAATAAATGCAGAATTCATTCTCTATATGAAAAATACACTATTTTGCATTCACTTCAATATTCATATCAGTCTTACAGTTTATAGCAGCATGGTGCCACAGGGGCTAGCAGTGTGACCATGGGTTTGATTATAGCCATCACTGTGCCAGGGCAGGACATCTGTGTAGCGTTTGTATGTTCTGACAGTATTTGCTTGGTTTTCGGACATAGCTACGTTGTTTTTCCATCAGGCCGCGGTTGCCTGTCTATGCAAATATCAGCCCCTAAGCCTCACACACACACAGGCTGCCCCCATAGCCTCACACATGCTGCCACCTAGCCTCACATACACACTGCCCTATAGCCTCACACACACACTGCCCCCATAGCCTCACACACACACAGGCTGCCCCTATAGCCTCACACATGCTGCCACCTAGCCTCACATACACACTGCCCCCATAGCCTCACATACACACTGCCCTCATAGCCTCACACACACACGCTACCCTCATAGCTTCACACACACGCTGCCCCATAGCCTCACACATACACACACACACTGCCCCATAGCTTCATACACACACACTCTGCCCCCTTTGCTCCACACATACTGCATCCATAGCCTCACACACACACTGCCCCCATAGCCTCACACACACACACATGCTACCCCCATAGCTTCACACACACATGCTGCCCCCATAGCTTCATGCACACACACTCTGCCCCCTTTGCCCCACACACACTGCATCCATAGTCTTACACACACGATTCCCCATAGCCTCACACACATGCTGCCCCTATAGCCTCAAAAGCATGCTGCCTCCTTTGGCTCGCACACACACTGCCCCCAAAGCCTCACACACACACACGCTGCTTGCATAGCCTCACACACACACACTGCCCCTGTTGCATCCTCCCTTATTGGGAACATTTAGCATCCCTCCTCCCTTTCTCATCACACTTAACACCCCCCACCTTAACTTGGGCGTACTTAAGCTGGGTACACACTTGTCCAATTTTTAGGAGATCTGACTCCTGACCGACGGGTATGCCCGACATTGGACAAGTGTGTACCCGCCGCCGACTGTTCCACAGCCCCATTCCTAGTCGCCTCTTCGGTCCCATGGTGGGCATAGCGATGGACGTGGTGGTGGTGGTTCGTGAGGCAGCGGCGGGCGGTGGCTTACCTTGCGAGCGACAGCACAGCTTCCTATTTCAGATATGGCATCGCGGCATAATTTTTTAAATTCAAGATGGCCACAGCGAGCCGATCACATCTTTGCCCCGCCCCTTTTATGCTGGTTTATATAAGCCAGCGCGAGGGAGCAGGTGTCAGTCCGACGACGGAGGAGGAGCAAAGAAGAGCCCCTGTAGATTGAAGATGCTGTGGAAATGGACTATCAACTCAGCATTCACAGCCATGGGGTGCCGTGGAAATCACGGGGCTTCAGCCCTGGACATGGGTGCTCTGGAGAGGGAGGACCCTTTATTGGGGTGGTCCCCACTTCCCCAGGTATCCCCAGCCTGGGCTGACTATTTAGTGGGGATGAATGCTTTGGCTGGGGGACCCCGGCAAGTGTGTCCCCTGACTGTGGCATTACCCCTTGCTAGTGGAGCCCGGTGCTGGTTCTGAAAATACGGGGTACTACTACTTGTTTTGTTCCTCGTATTTTTAGAACCAGTGCCAGTTCCGAGAGCCTGGTGCTGGTTCATCAAATATGGGGGACCCCTACACGTTTTGTTACCTGTATTTTTTTAACCTGGGCCAGCTCAAAGAGCCTGGGGCTGGTTATGCTTCTGTGGGGGTAACACCACGCAATTGTATTTTGTTTTTATTGGAAACCTGAAATCCTGTCCCATTCCAATTATCAGGTTATTAATTCTCAACCTCCCCCTCTTCACCATTATAATTAATAATTAATTAAATTCTTCATTAATAAATCCCCTTTCCTGCACAGCTGAATGTATTTTTCAGCAGACTGTTTCAGCAGACACAGATTGAAGGTCTGCTTAAAAATTGGACAAGTGAGTAGCGAGAATTGGTTGTCGAATCTGTGAGCAGGTCTGTAGTAGGATTATGTAAACAGTCTGATCTGAGGTTTGATCTGGCTTGGATTGAATTAGTGTTTACCAATCATTAGCACCACCACCAGTCCGACTCCCGTGGTGCGAACATTGGCACTGCCTGCGGCTCCACTCCCCCTGGCTCCATCCAGTGCCTGACGTCAAAAAAGTCCTTCGGGGTGGTGGGGATCTCTGTCTAGCAACAATAATTATTTAACCGGCTGTTGGGGGAGCAGGGGTGCTCCCTAAAGGCTATGGCGATCCGGGCGACGGCCCTGTCAGCTCGTGCCTTCAGTCGCCCCTGGTCCTATCTCAGCCCTACCATTCTGATGACTGTTGCTAATGCACTTTGCACTGCACGGTGTAAATAGCCCAAAAAAAACATTGCCAAACAAGCCAAAGACCTCAGCAGTTTCACCCTTGAGGTGACTCTGCTTGCCCCATGGGTGTCATATGGTCATTAAAGCCAGTACAAATACAATATATTTTCATTCTCCTCCTTGATAAATTAATACTAACACACCAATGAAAAGTGTCAGTGAACCCAGCACACTAGTCAGTTAAATATCAACATAAACACCCCAGGAAATCACAGTAACAAATGAGTAAATAGCAAGGTCCCTGGGAAGTCACACCACAGCCACAGATCGTATCATTATTGTTTTAAGTCCGTAGTAGTGTGGTGAGGGAAGCAGTAAACATCCAAAAAAACTTGCAAAAAATTCCAGCAAATAATAGTCTTTGTGAAGGGAAAATCTCCTGGTGATGGTGGCAGGCTTCCTCTTCCAACAAATCAAATATGCTTTTGGTCCATTGATATCAGAATACCAAGGATAAAGGCTACTGTATAAAGAATACTATCTCCACCCAGGAAATGGGATTGAAATACTGGTGGCTGTTCAAATCTGGACTGTGAAAGCCAGACAGGAGGAGATCCTGATGCTGGCTGGTAAGTATCCTAAGGCTCCCCTCTCCCCCTCCATAACCCCTCGGTTGGTGGTGCCTAATCCTAAAATCCCGGGTGATTCCTAACCCTAAGTCCCCCTGGGGGTGCCTAAACCTAGCCCCCCCTTCCAGTACCCTAAACCTAACCCTCCCGGGGGGGTGCCTAACCATAACCTCCCCCAGTGGTGCCTAACCCTAACCCCCCTTTTCCTAGCTTAACCTTAACCCTCCTGGGGAGGTGCCTAACCCTGAATTCCCCCAGGGTGACTAAACCTAACCCTCCCCACTCAGCTAACTCCTAAAACGCCCTGGATTTACCTAATTCGGGATGGCATCTGTCAGGATTCCGGCATCGGGATTAAGATAGGCATCAGTATTTTGATGATTATTTTAATTTCCTTGTCGGGCTTGAACCGTCGGCATTTAGACCGGAGGCATCTCGTCTGGCAGTCTAATAGCTACATCCCCCAGCCAGAATCTAGAATCAGAGACCCGCATGAGGCTAATGACCATGTCAACAGTATAAAAGCTAGACCTGATGTGGTGTAGAGTAGAGATATGCGGTTCGGTTCTCTAGAAACCTGAATCCATCTGAATTTCGTGAATCCAGACAAAACCTAGTCACGATTCTAATCCGGACAGATCTAAGTCGCGGTTCTAATCTCCCACAGTTCGGAATTCGGATTTTAAATTTTTAAAATTAATTAAAATAAGATTTTAAATCCGAATTTCGGGTTTTGGAATGCAAAAATTACATGATTTTAGCTGTTTTTAAAACTTTTTTATCATTTTTTTTTTCAAAAACTAAAACCAAAATACAGGGGTCAGCGCACATCTCTAATTACAAGCGCTTCTTAATTAGACTAGTGAATTCAATTTTAATAAAGAATACATATCTGTAATTCAAAAATGTCTCCCTTTTACCACTGATTGTAATGCCCTCTTTAAAGAAATGTCTTCCATACTTATCTTCAGTAAGGGTAATGACTTTTGCCAAACATCACTGTAGGGCTACTCTGGTTGGCTGTCCCAGCTCGACCAGTCAGGGTGAGAAAGGCAGCTTACTATAGAAACGAAAATAGCTTGACATCACCCAACAATAATCTCTTAGTGCAACTTTGTGAACTAGTGGCAGTTAACATATGTGATGCAATGTAATTATATATATACTTTGAGGACAGGAGTTTCCATTTCTGAATTTTTGCAACATGCATACAGTGAGTCTTGTCAATGTCAAGAGTTGCTTAAAAAATTACATTGAGAGTATACTAAGTATTAGTTCATCTGAACATTAGCATAAGTTAAGATCATTAGCTGATATCTCTAGTTTTTTCTTTACTTATTGAAGGATGTAATTCTATCCATACATCTGAATCTCTCCTACAGTATACCAGTGTTAAGAAGAAAATGTAGGTGTCTTTATAAAATTAACACAGATACATTATTTAAAGATTGCAAACAAGAAAAAAAAAACGCTACAAATTCAGTTTTTTCGTCAATCCAGTTTTATTGTCTATATAAAATGAAAGCAGAAAATGTCAAATACAATAAAATTAAAAGTTAAATATATATATAAAAAATAAATAAAATGTGACAATTATAAAGATGTGATCTGTTAGGCAATTAATTACTTATAAAGTGTAAATGTGTAATGAATTACAGGAGCACATTCCAATCTGGGTTCAGTGCAAGAATCCCAAAGGAATGCAACAAAAATAAAAAAAACAGCTGATGAGGAACTGCGCTTTTTAAAAATCAAAACACCACATCTGATATGGCATATACAATAAAGATATCAGGATACGCTATATAAAAATATTAAAATAAACATATGTATTTAATAATGTAGAATGAAAGTCAATGAACAGATAGTAGCCACAGTGATCAACTGCACATGGGCATCATACAAATACATGTAAAATTCAGGAACATAATACTGTATTGTATATAAAACACCACTGCTACAGACAAAAAATGATGTTAGTATTATGGTGCGTACACACGGTCAGATAAGCTGTCAGATTTGTACAATAACGATAACGATCCTATCATTATCATTAAAATCTGTCCGCTTCTGGCCCCTGCAAATGACCAAAAGATGGTCGATGCGCGGCCACTTATGGCCGTTATCAACCATCGTCCGTAGTCCATGCAATCAGGTATAACTGGTCGATATCGACCAGGTTTGCCTGTTTACTATAGGGACCCAGGTCGTTATAGCCGTAGGTGCCAAACATGCATGTTTTGGATGTTCGATAACAATCATCCAACACATGCAGGATGATCATATAACGATCGTTATCGTTATCTGATCGTCCCGCAGTATGACTGTGTGTATGCACCAATAGAGTTGCAACAGTAATACATTCAGATAAAATGTAATGAAAAGGTGGAGCTTCACAAAACAAATATATAAAAGATATCATTATTATATCGGTGGTGTTTTGATTTTTAAAAGCACAGTTTCTCAGATGCTATTTTGAACACAAATGAAAAAAAAAAATCAATATTCTGTTTGCACCACACTAGAAAATATGTTGTTTCTATAATAGTAAAGGGTAATAATAAAATTAATAACCTTGTAAAGTTAGCATCATCTTAATAGATGTTTATACCTACTGTATGCAACAGGAACTTTGTAACAAAATAATTTTTCAAATTATTTTCATTTTTATTATTTTTTAAATTAAAAAAATGAATAAAAATTGTATTCTTTTTGCTTTTAATTTAACTATTTTGAATTGATATAATTCACTATCACAATATTAAATACATGTTTTGTGACAGATGAGCATATTTTTTTATTAAGCATTCATAGCAATATTCAGTGATGCAGATTAAGGATTATTTTAACTACAGTTTAATTTTTTGCATTACAATGCATTTTTTTGTACTTATCTTTTTCTGTTCACATACAATAGCTGAAAAGCAAATGACTTGTTAACAAAGGTCAAGAGATATATCTAAGGAAATTACTGTTTCATTTAATTCGAGCTCGTTAGTGAGGGATCACTTCACTGGCTTGCTTATGAGAGAAGATATTCTACGATTAGGAACTTTAATGGGAATAATGAAGCACTGTTTGCAGGTATGGCTTCTGTAATGCTCGCACCATGCTCTTAGAAAATGTTAAAACTATCTGAGCAAGCTGGAAATTCAGTTGTACCAGCGCAGTTTCAATGGCCTCAAACCAATCTAAAAAAATATTAAGTTCCATCTTTGATTTAACTACTATAATGTGCATTTTTGGAACTGCTGTTAAATTTGAAGTTAAAACACATCAAACTTTAAAATGTCGACTTTCCTGCACTGTTCTACTTTGCATGGATATATTTTATACAGAAGTACTGTATATTTAAACCTTTTGTTTACTTTAAAGAGCAAATATAACTGTTCAAATTCGCTGTTCCCATGGAAATAATAAAAAAAACAAAGAATAAAATACAGTGTACAGTAGCTATTTGAATTCGAACAAGCTTGAACTATTTCAACCACAGCCTAACCATTTCAACTTGTTCAAACTTATCTTTCTAAAGTTCAAAAAATTTTATTTGAACATCAGAATTTGTAGAGCAGGTTTGATTTGTTCAACTTCAAGAAACACTAAAAAAAAACCTTTTTGAAGATTCCGTGCTGATCCTTCTTCCCCTGTATACGTGCCTTCTTTCTTCATAGCTGTTACTGGGTCCAGAGACGCTACTCCTGGAGGCAATGGAAGCGTTGGCCTCCAGGTGCCAGCTGTCAGGAGGGCGCCATGGTGGGAGGAAGGAGGGACAGCTGCATCTTTAAAGGGGGCTGATCATGTAAATATAAAATTACATTGCGCTACACGCGGTTCACGCCCATTTACACATGATGCATTTACACAGTCTGCATAGTGAAAATATCCCTGCCTTCTCCTGGACTTCATCTCAGCTCTGGATTGGGGATGAGAGAGGGTTGCTGGGAGGCGTGACCCAGTTACTAAGGGGCAGCATCTGGAGACTGGGTCTATAATATTGAAATTGCATACCTCCCAACATGACCCTCTCCAGGAGGGACACAATGCTCTGGTCCTGGACTTCCCTGGTAATTTATGATTGGAGGCGGCTCCAGGGGTGGGGCTGCAGTACGATCCAAAATTCAAATAGGGGAGTCACACCAAATGCCAGTGAGTCTCAGCCAGTGATGTTTGGCAGCGTGTGAAATGACAGTTGGTGTGACTCCTCTATTTGAATTTTGAACTGTGCTGCAACCTCACTTCTTACCAGGGAAGTCCATGACCAGAGCATTGTGTCCCTCCTGGAGAGGGTCATGTTGGGAGGTATGAAATTGCTATAGGTCCACTTTTTTCCTTTATTGCAGTTTCTGTTGTATTGCCCTTATTTTTATGTCATTTATGTACAATATTTCGATGACGTCTTTATTTACTTATTTGTTTATGCTTACATTAGACTAATATTTTCCACAAAATTATAAAAACACCATTATCGGCATGCTAGTTTGATATTGCACATGGCTCCAACATAACGAGAGTGCTGAAATATCCGCTGGCCAATGACCACTCTTGAATTCTTTATTCTGAACGGGGATTGGCAGAGCCTTATTGCTTGTTTATTCTGAACAAATAAAAATATTACATTACTTCATTTCACGTTTTTTGGCTTGATTCAGAAGTGAATGTGCTGCCGATGTTGGACGCAGTGGTGTGATTTTGCTGCTGCTACTGCGCAGGTGTCTAAGTCAAGCCGCGCATGCGTCCCGATTGTGTCCGTACTGAGTCGTAATTATGATTTCAGATGTATGCAGGGAGAAGTGTATTAAAAATATAGTGTGCATTCATGGCCGGTGACAGGGAGGAGTTTTAACGCACGCTCGGAGAGTGCCGTGGGCGTGTCAGTGTACACAGAGGCTCAACCTCTCGCATAGGAAGCCATACTTGGTTGGGAAACTGCACATGCTACATTGTTGATACACGTTTTGATGGTGCGACCGATGGTGTTTCCAAAGGCGCACTAATCACTAATTCACCACCTACAGACGCAGAAAGTGGGCGTCTAAGTCATTGCACATTTGGACACACAGATGTACACAAGAAAAGGACTTTGTGGTGGCATTTACATAAAGGCGCAGACAGGCGACCGCCAAAAGACGCAACTGCGGGTGCTTTTGGGTCCACCTGTGAATCAGATCCTATACGTATAGTGCTCTTATTTCAAGTGATTGAAATCTCTCAGTAGGGACATATAAGTTGATTTAGAGCTAATAGAGAAATATTCCTTAGAGAGTGCGGTTTTATTTTTAGCCTATAGAATGCTGACCTATGTCCTCAGTCGCAGGTAAATGATGTATGACCACAAGGATGTGACACATTTCAGTCAATGCAAAATTGATTTACACTTTAACGTGTTCATCCGCTGCAATCTGTCAAACATGCAGTGTCAGGTTGCACTTCAGCCATTTCCTGAAATCACATTGATTACCTTAAGACACCTGAGTTGTGATAAATACAGTGCACACCCAGGTAACATATATAGTAGTAAAAGTAATTTCTGTCATGGAAGAATGTCAGAAGGTTAAAGGCTTTGTGGAAACAGCCATATTGCAAAGTGTGTCCGCATGCTAATAATACACTGATTAGGATCCTCTTCTAGTTTTTGATTTTTAACAATGATATGTCACTTATTGAATATAAAAAGTAGAGATGTACGGAGACCCCCGTGTTTTGGTTTGGATACGGTTTTGGCTTTCTTTAAAAATGTATAAAATTAGGTAAAAGCATTTAATTTGGACCTGTCTTTGTACCGTTGATAATCTAAACAACAATAACATTAATTTCCAGGAAATTTTAACCACCTCACAGCACCTAAAATCATGAGGGAGGAACTTTAATGCAAACCAAAATGTGCAAGATTAATTTTTTATATCCGAGTTCCAAATTGCGAGAAGACCCGAGTCGGGACTCTGTTCTACTCAGAACCTCAAAGTAATTCCAAACTGGGACTCGATTCGACTTGGAACCCTTAAGTACTAGTGTGTTCGTATTTCAATAAACCGAACCCGCACATTTCTAATATAAAGACAAAATAAAAAGTTAATAAATTTGACATAAAATACTGAACATGTACAATGCTGCGACTGGCAAGTGCGTCCATAATGTAGACACTGCTTTGCTTTCCACCAGTAATTTGGAGATGAACAAAAATGTCAAAATGAATTAAGATAGTTGTCTTGAACTGACTGTTAGATAAGGCATAGCTGTCTACAGCTCCTCATTTTTGGGTACAATACAAGGTATTTAAGATTTGGCCCTGGTAATGTCCCTTTGTATTGACCAATATTTATGCCAATAATATATTTACATTGGGGTGCCATTAATAGTGTAACAGGCCTGTCCGAACAAGAACAATGAGGTAGATTTATGAAACAGTGAAAAGAGTGAAGAAGAGTGCCAGTGGGGAAGTTACTTAAGGAGTGGGGGTCATGGGAAAACTTAAGTAGGGTGGGTCAGAGGCACACTTAAGGAGGGGGCTAGAGGCACCATTAAGGAGGGGGATCAGGGGAACTCTTAAGAAGGGGGTTCAGAGGCACACTTAAGGAGGGGCATTAGAGGCACCTTTAGGGAGGGGGTTCAGAGGCACACTTAAGTAGGGGCATTAGAGGCACCTTTAGGGAGGGGGTTCAGAGGCACACTTAAGGAGGGGTATTAAAGGCACCTTTAGGGAGGGAGGTCAGAGGCACACTTAAAGAGGGGGGGTCAAAGGCACACTTATGGAGGGGGATCAGAGGCACACTTAAGGAGAGGAGTTAGAGGCACACTTAAGGAGGGGGTCAGGGGAAGACTTGGTGAGTCATAAGGGCAATGTTTTGTGCGCCTCTATCACCAGGAAAAGCAGGGAGAAGAGGAGCAGAATAAAGGAAGTAAGCTGGGGGTGGGGACGGGAGACATGGAGTGAGCTGACTTTGTCAGATAGAGCTGCTGTTTAAATTGACGCCTCCTCACATGAGAGTAGTTCTGCAGCTTTCACCTAAGTGGACATAGCAAACTGCTTCTTACTAGTCACAGGCATCTTGCTGTGACTAAGAGGCAGCTAACAGGACTAATCACCAGCACCTGCGGTCCTCCTGACCACAAGCACACACACCAAATGAGCTTGCTATAATAACACTCAGCGGCACCCGTGTAGCCCCACCCCATTGTAGCCCTGCTGCTTTTGTCAAAGTAACAGTCACCAGAACTGGGGGTGGGTCTGTGTAAAGCCTGTGCTTGGCAGACCTGTCTGCTTCCTGTCTGCTTGTGCAGCCAGGTCGCTTCACTCTGCATCAATCCTGGATGCAGTGAGCTGGGTGCAGGGGGAGGTGGTTCTCAGAGGTGCTCGGGCCCGGTAGCAACTGCAACCGCGACCCCTGCACCCATGGTAGAAACATCCCTGCCAAGGTTGGACTGGACCACAGGGGTACAGGGGAAATCCCCGGTGGGCCCCTTTGCCTGAGGGCCCCACTCCCTCCTTTAGGTGTCAGGTTCCAGACCTCCAGTCATACATTGTTACTCTATTAGATGGTCAGTTACCGGGTGGAGTAGTACCATTGATCAACATGGGTGCTTGGTTCTTTTCTATAGAAACTACAACAAGTTAGCCAAGCATCTGTGGAGGTTGGCCACACTCCTTATGCATGGGCCCTTACCACTGCATTTCACCGGTGGGCCCTTCATGCTCCAGTCTGACACTGATCCCTGCATAATCCCACTACTAGTTTGTGGCTTTTGAGAGATGGACCACCATCAAATGATCACTTAAAGACACACGTCCTTAAATTGCAGGTAGACAGCCCCACTTAAATTGCTGTCACATTATTAAAAATAAATGCAATTGGTGTTATTTTAACCTTACCTCCTTAGTCACCTGTCACAATGTTGGCGTTTACTTTGCAACGAGCAGCCCCGTGCTGTCTCAACTGCATCCTCTCTGGGGAAAAATGGATCTTGCAAATTATTTCTTGCGTCTGTCCCGGAATCGACAATGAAAATACTTTACCATAAATGTTTTCATTACACAGGGTACTAACCCGTTAATTCTCTGTGATTGCCTTGCTATGCTTGACTAACACTAACACAAATAAGGTGACACAGGGTAAAGTAATCTGCATTGTCTATTCAGAGCCGAAATGAGATTCCAGAGTCACACAGAAGAACAAAACTAAGAAGTGGAAAAGGATTATTTTATTTCCCTTTAACTAAAATACTAATACTCGTATTTCCCAGCCTGGGTTTCCGTCCGTGGCTCATTGCTTTTTCTGTTCACTGAGCTGAATTGTAGTTGAATTCAAGACCCACTGAATTATCCTCCATTTCAAGTTGTTTTCGTGATTTCCAGCCTCTTTTACCTCATCTTTCTTCAGTTTCACACACACACACTCTCTCCTTCCAGTTCATTGAAATAGAAGGTGTATTATCAGCCCCACTTCAGATTCCTACGGTATTCAACTTGACTTTTGACAAACACCCCAATTTATTTATCATGCTTTGCTGGAGGACAGAAAACACAATGACTATGGTATTCTATTGTTTGCCTAAACCCTCTGCTATGCAGTCACAACTCTGTCTAATGCAGGGCAACAAACTGAATATAAATACTAGGGAGGACCGCGTAGACAATAACTGCAGAGGACTAAGTGCATCGTACAAAAGAATTACGCTCAACTTTGTTTGCAGAACAAGTAAAACACTTGCCGAATTCAAGCAACATGCATTCTTTCCATTTACTTTACGATTTCTTTTCTTTTTTATTGTTATTGTGTTGTATAAGGCAGAGCCACTTCACATCGCCTCTTCCTCCCTAAGTGCAGAGTGCATGATTGTTTTAAGTATAGTCTTAACTCACTAGATTGAAGGTTGTGTATGCTTTTACATGATGCTTTTAGTATGTTCTCTACATACATACATGGCTCTAGGGATAATGTATGACTTTTGTTTTTAGCATGTAATTTGTTAAGATGAAGCAGGGAAGTGATCAGATCTGCCGTTGCAGTTCTAAGGGGCCTATTCATCATAACTTAAAATTCGATGGAGGTAATTAGGTTTAGAACTCGCATGGAGTTCTACCTAATTACTGGGGGAATTCATCATTCCTCCACTCCATAACTATCTATTCCAAAAAGCTGTCATCATTTTCGCGATGACAGTTTTTCGAGAAATAGATAGTTATCCCTCTCTCCGCTACCTTACCGCAGCTGTAATCAGTGCTGCGCATGCGCTGTTACATCCGTAAAACCAGCGCATGTGCAGCACTACCTACAGCTGCGGTAATTTTGAGTTTCCCTCCCCAGCCCCCCTCTTCCCCCTACCTCCTCTGCATACCTCCCCCCTGCCCTGCACCTACCTGCAGCGCCTCCAGCTCCGGTGGCTGCTCTGTTCTCTCAGCAGACCACAGTACAGTTTAGAAAAGAAAAAAAAGTTGTTGTTTTTTCTAAACTTTATTGTGTTCTGCTGGGAGAACACAGTGTCCAAGCAGACACCAGAGGCAGAGGACGGACCAAAGCGCCGGAGGAAGACGCCGGGGGACCTGCACACGCTGACACAGGTAAGTGTCACCTGCTATTCGCCACCTCACAGTGGCGGATAGTGACTCCATCAAATTCCGAAAATACATAAATTTTGGAATTTGATGAATACCGTAATTTTCATATCCCCCATACTAATGTACTAATGTATGGGGAGTGTGGAAATTAAAGCAGGGGGACTTAACCAGGAGATATCAGTGATATCTCCTGTGATAAGTCTCTTCATGAATACTAAAATAACGGTAATTAAGGAAAATGTCCTTAAAAACTTTATTTTAGTGTTGATGAATAGGCCCCACAGAGAGAACACGATATAGAAAAGGAATATGGGGCCTAATTCAGCAGAGGACAGAATTGCAAATCCGCACACAAGTGGTTTTGCAATTCTGTCCTGCAAAAATGCAAATGCTACAGGATGTGTATGACAGGATGTGGTCTGGAAGCCGACGGTCTAAATGCCGACCGCCGGCTTCCAGACTTTCTAATCCCGGCGTGGTACTAATGACAGGCGTCGAAAACTTGACGCCTGCCATTAACCATACACCGGAAGACCGACGCCAAGCATACCGAACAAAGGTAAACCGGGCGCCAGGCGCGGACAGCTGCAGAGGGGGAGGGTTAGGTTTAGGGCTCCCTGGGGGACTAAGGGTTAGGCACTCCCCCGGGAGGGTTAGGCTAGGGGAAGGGGGGTTAGGGATAGGAACCCCTGGGGGGGAGGTTAGGGTTAGGCACCCCCGGGGGACTTAGGTTTAGGCAGCGGGGAAGGGGGGATTAGGTTTAGGCACTTAGAGGGGGGATTAGGGTTAGGCACTTGGGGGGAGGTTAGGGTTAGGCACCCCTAAGGGAGGGTTAGGGTTAGGGGGAATTAGGTTAGTGATACTTACCTTAGGGACGATTGGGATCTTTACCCTTGTCAGGCTGCCGCTGTCGGGATTTGAACCACCGGCCAGGCGGTAATCCCTACTACACCCTGTATGACACCTCCTTGCTGCATCTGCAATCCCAGTGCTGCAGCCGAGGCCAGGAAGTCTGCGTCCATGAATGCAGACCCTGGCCTCGCCACTCACCAGAAAATGGAGGGACACGCCCCCATTTCTGGGTCAGTGGGACCTGTTCTGTACATGCACACATCCTGTGTTCTCCATTGGGTGTGTAGAGTATAAAATCATCTAGAACATGTAGATGCTCCTAAGACTTGCATGAAAATAGCTTCTTTTATTCAAATATTCCACATAGAAGTTATTTCAAAAGGCTAACGACTAAGAATATGTACACTTTTGTAATAAATAGTAAATAGTATTTTGTTTCATATCCAATAAACATGCATCGTAATAGAAGACCAAGTTTCTGACCATGAATCTTTAAACTACTTTCGAAATCTAGAAAATTAATTTACACTTGCAAAAATAAACATTTCATTAGACCAATATTTATATGAGCAGATTCCTTTACTGTGTTCTAGAAAACCCATCCGTAGTGGCTTGTGAGGCGTAACCATAAAAACAGATCAGCTATGTACCAATTAGCACATCAACACCAGGAGAAAATATTGAACTGCAGAAATGAGAAAACAATAATTAAAAGGCATAGACAATGAAGAGAAACAAATATCTTTTTACTTAGTACTGGTTACAGTATAGTAGGGGTTAGGATTAGGCACTTAGGGAAGGTTGGGATTATGCGCTAGGGGGGAGGTTAGGTTTAGGCAATGAGTGCAGCATTAGGTTTAGGCAGCGTGAAGGGGGGGTAGGGAGAGGGGGAGGGGGAGGATTAGGATACTGACCGGCAGGTGTCAGTATCCTAACCCTGATGGGATTCTGCCTGCTGGGATCCCAAGTGCCGGCATCCCCTACCCAACTCCCATCAGCAGGACTCCCGCTATATCCAGACATAAAAGATCCAGGGACATTCTGGCAGGAGATGTTGGGGATTGCAGTAATGAAAAGCCAGCCTCATATGGTATAAGCCTGGTGTAGGACTTTGTTAGATTAACTTTTGAATTAACGGTCAGTTAAAAAAATGTAAGCACTTACTATTAAGGTTGCAAAAGAGAAAGTGGGGTCTGCACAAGCTCTGTGTTTTAAATCCATAGTCAGACGTATCTCTATACAGTCAACATTACATAGCCTGCAATGCTGCCACCACACCCTTGACACCCTTTGCTTCTGTCTACAATTGTCATATGAAACAGCCAAATGGGAACTTCAGCATAACCAAAATCTGAGCTTTTCTCAAATAGTATTTCCTTCCACAAAACTCCTAAGCACCTGGGGCAGGTCAACTCATTCATTCATCATGCAATGGGTTGGGAGTCGGGCTGGGCATGGTGCAAGCTGGCTTGGACCTTGGACAATAAGACCCATAATACAGACACAAAAGGCCAATATAAGACAGAGGATCTACATATACGTTTCCACGGTTGTGGTGAACCATGTGGATTTTGTGCCCTAGTCAACTATCCTGTTAGAAGCCTCAGGAGAAAACCACATACTGTAGGCAATTGGGGAAAACATCAAAAAATTGTGCAAGGAACACACTTTACATGACCTAAAACAATGTTGGCCAATTAGTTTGGGTAAAGAGAATCCCAAGTGAACCTGACACTTAATGACATGGTCTAAGCATCTCTGTCATCACAGTAGTCCAGTAGGATGCTTGTGTTTGTTATTCTACCATGGGAAGAGAGAATATTATGGTTAAGGTTGACCTCCACTCCAAACTCAAAATGTAGTTTTGGTGATGATGCACTATAGTGTATGTTTACATAAAATCCATTGTTTTTCTGCAAGTACAGTTCTTATAGTTGGACCACTAAAGTTGGAGTTTACCTTTAGTGCTCCAACACCATGTTCCTGCATTCTTCATATGCGAACATACAGATCTTGATTCCCCTTCCATGAACGGTCAAGAATACGTAAATGGTAGTTTTAACTGGGAGGGTCATACTGTATATAAAATTGCTGTCTGTCTGAAACAAATTAGTACAGAAACAACACAAAATACCTGTGTTGGACTGTGAAAGTTTTGCAGACTCCGACAGTTCTGGTGCATAATGCATCCCAAGGTAATGTAAATAACACTTTACTTTATTAAACATCATAGTCATTTTACATTGGAATGATAGTTCTATCTAATGGCTTCATCAACACAACTGAGCCTACAATGTTTATTCTTTACATTTACTGTATATTACTTTATGCGAACAGAATTCTTAATATAGATAGTGAATCAAGTAGCTTCTTCTAATGGGCTTCATATTAAGGTCAAAAGAATTATACTGAAGTGCATAAAATTGTAAATAAATCCAAAATAATTAGACATCTAGCAGATCCTAACCATAACTGATACTTTTTTTCATGTTTAATATTTAATGTTTTTCGTTGAAGATATCGTGTGGTAATTGATGCATTTGTTTGGTACACAGTTTCAACAGCATTGCATCAGTAGCTATTATATTACAGACATTGAAGCAGAATGTTTCAAATCCGAGTCATTAATCATATATTTTCACCTCTTACTAAGGGCAATAAAATCCAATATAAGGTGAATTACATTACTGACAATTCAGGTCAAATCAGAGGGGAAAATGAACAAATCCTTACATTTGACTCCAGGAAATCCCACGTTGAACTATAAACGTGCACTACCAATAGATTGTTTTTTTTATTCAGTTATTAAATTGCTATTTATATACAGTATACACAGTAACTCTCTTATATTGCTATTGTGTTATTTGCTACAGTGGACCCAGGGCCTTATTCAGCTTGGATCGCACGGTCAATGGTTGCGCTCTGTGCATGCGTATGCATCGCAGTGTGCGTGCGTGAACCGGCCGCTGCGATCGGGAAGCTATCGCGGCAAGCACGCAGTCCCATCTCATAGTGATTGACATGAAGTGACCATTTGGGGGTGGAGAGGGGGTTGTGGTAGGCAGAATGCAGGCGTGCCTGTGCATTAGAACGCCATTACAGGGGCGTGCATAGTTAAGCCCCTGCGATTGCATACGCCGGCAGAGGTCTAGGTGGCGACAGGAAGTTTAGCAGCTTGTGCGGCAGGGTCAGGTCAACCACAACTGTGCGAATGGTTCCGATGTTACTGATGTTTTCGCTGACGCGGATGCATGTCATGGGAAGTGGGCGGCTATATACAGTGATGGGCATCTTGGTATAGAGCTGCGGGTGCCGTGCAATTGCATTCATTAGCATATTTTCGCAGCTAGCGGGTGCGTGCGAACGCAGCCGGGCGATCAGTGCTGAATCAGGAACTCAGTATCTTAGTTCGTAACCATTCATTATACATAACATGGAATTCTCGTAATAGTGATTTTCTAATACAGGTGTTTTACCTGTACAAAGATTCCATTATAGAACACTAATTCAATACACTGAGAATAATTATACAATACGGCATAGGGCCTAATTCAGGGTTATACGCAATGCCAATGTTTTTGCAAATGGAGCAAATATTTTGCCACTGTGCGTGCGTCTGAGCCCCATTGCGCATGTCAATTTACAATACCGCAGTCACATGCTGTGAGTCTTTATTCGCAGTGTTATTGACAGGCAGGGAGCATTTGGGGGAGGCAACGGGGAGTTTGGGCTAAAAACGCAGGTGTGACTCGACCGATCCGGGTGCATGTCACATCCTGCATCTGCGATCCCGTACGCAGGAATCAGGGCTCCGGCGTCTCTGTTACAGTAGCCATTCTGATTGACCATAGATGTTTGCAGGATCTGCGTCCGATGCTGCGTATGTGTACACAGTTGCGGACAGCTGCGATGGCTCCGGTGAGCGTCTCAGTCCCGGCCATTGTTGCATTACCATATTTTCGCACATTCACAGCTGAAAAAATTGCGGCCATAGCGTACCACTCTGAATCAGGCCTAATACTCTAGAACAGGGATGGGGAACCTCATGGCCGGGGCTGTATAAGGCCCCCGGAATCATTTGGTCTGGCCCTCTGAGCTTTTTTTCTCCTAGCCTCATCGGGCTAGCAGGGTGCCTAGAATGGCATCCTGCAGCCAGAATCTATGCAGCAGTGCCGCCTGGAGCGTCCTTAGGATGCTTCAGCTCAGTAGGTCACAACGCTGCCCTTACAGTTCCCTGCTCTGGGCATTGCTGTAATCACAGGTGACTGCGGTTCCGCCCCATGTGACATCATATGGAGGGGGCGTGGCCTGCACTGGGCCCGGAAATAATATTATATATATCAAAATGACTCTCGGCAGAAAAAAGGTTCCCCACCCCTGCTCTAGAACCAAACATGAATTACTACATTTTATTAAAGCTTAGCCTGCAGTTTAACCCTTTAAATAAACTCAGAAATACAGTATAATTATGTTATTCCATAACTTCTA
The DNA here is from genome assembly GCA_031769625.1 of Taudactylus pleione. Taxonomy (NCBI): domain Eukaryota; kingdom Metazoa; phylum Chordata; class Amphibia; order Anura; family Myobatrachidae; genus Taudactylus; species Taudactylus pleione. The sequence goes on from JAUIMM010000710.1 coordinate 2,658,445, forward strand.
CACATAGGCCCTCATTCAGAGCCGTACGCTCAGAGCAGAGCGCACGCTCTGAATGAGGGCCGGCCTCCATAACTATGGAGCGTCCTCCTGGACGCTCGTATAGCTGTGGGTCACCACCCACAGCCTATACGAGCGTGCAGTTTGATGGCCGCGATGGTCTTGAGGTTTTCAACCGCAAGGCCCGGAGTGATTTTGGCTCTATCAGAGCCAAAATCACTCCCACTGACATCACTAGTGATGTCAGTGGGCCGGCTTCTGACGGGAGGCGTTCCCTTAGGAACGCCCCCGTCAGGGAGGCACGCCCCCGGCACGCCCACCAAAGGGGGCGTGCTGTCAATCAACATCGACAGCACCCCCCCTTTGATCAGACACAACGAGCGAAGGAAAGTCCTTTGCTTGTCGCGTCTGGCGCATGCGCACGACGGAGCTCCCTCCGTCGTGCGCATGCTCAGTGCAGAACATCGACCCACTTGCGAGCGGACAGCCGCTCGCGAGTGGGTCTGAATCAGGGCCATAATCCACACAATACACCAGATAAAATCTAAAACATTAACTGTGCACTAGTCTCGTATACATAAATTGCATGAGCATTACAGCTTTATATTTGATATGCACAGTTGCAGTAGTTTACTCAGTTAGCTGATAATTAGACATAATGGGGCTGATGAAGCCCTTCCCTGGTATACATTTGTGTGTCCGCATGGGCAAGGACTGAGACGACCACTTACAGTTACTGTTAAGTTCTAAACATTTGTACCATGTACAGATGTGTCCACATACATCTATCCTCTGTGCGCTGCAAGTTGCGTCACGCATAACACAGGAGCGTCTTGCGACTCATTAGCGCTGAGCGTCTTTTCATGAGACTTTTTCTTTGACATTGCATCTTATTCCCACAGTGATGTGAATAGGATGCACAAGCAGCTTCTGCTGAATAAAATGATATGCAGCATGCCTATAGTCTCTGTGCTTTGTGAATAAGAGGCATTTCAAGGGAAAAAGTCGCAAGAAAAGACGCTCGGTGCTGCCAAGTCTCGCCAAGGCATGGCGCGGCTAGAAGGGCTGTTTAACACGCAAGGAGGCTAGATGTACGTGGACACATCTGTACTTGTATATGTTTTCAATCCTGCTTAATTGATTCAAAGAATTGTAAAAAGTGCGGGCTCTCAGCCTCATAGGCAAATGCAGGGGGGGTTTCTGGTTGCCTGGAAACCCCTGATCCCCAGCCCACACCATGATGACCACAATATAAGTAGCATATCATACTAAAGTTGCATTAAATAATTAGCACCACCTGTTGATCTTTTAAAATGTGTGAGCCAGTAATGAAAACACTTGTGCACCAACTAGGAGGTCTGGAGAACATGCACTGTAGGGGTGCACTGATATAGACCATCTATAGGGTCAATTATTAATACTGTATAATAATAATACACTATCCAGTGCATAAGGAGACCAATGTGTAAATATATTTCCAGGGTACTGCTAAGTTCTTCTACTGCCCCCCCAGATTCCTGAACGTGCTCAAATGATCTGGAATGAAGCCCACATCTGAAATAAAAACATTCAGCTCGGGCAGGATGACCCTACTGCCGCATATAATGATTTACTGTGATCGCTGGTCCTGTATATGTTAGAATTATTGCATACACTGTACTTCGTATGAAGTATATTATAGCTGGATATGTGCTGATTATGGGCCTGATTCAGAGCCGTTCGCTATTTGCGGTCGTTCGTTCAAAAACAAGGGGTGGCTATGCAAATGATCCGTTCGCACATTGCAGTCTATTCACACCTCTAAGTCTGAACGAGCGAGCAAAACATACGCTCGTATATTTGATAAAAACGCCCCCTGGCCGCTCGCACCATACGTCATGTCCGCTATTTATTAGATTAATCGAGTACATCGTACAGCGTATGAACTGCTCGCTATTCTTGTGGTTGGTTTTTTCAACCGCTATTTTGCGAGCAGTTCTGAGTTAAAAAAAAACAAGTGACGTGGTCAATGACGCTGCTGTATTAATTATGCACTCCCTTAAAACGCCCGTTTTGACCTTTAAGTACGCCTGCGAACGGATCTCCACTCCCCGTTTTCAAGCACATTCCCCTGTTACCACCCACATACGCCTCATTCTGTCACTCAAAATAGCAGGCACTCGCTATATAGCGTACAAACGATTTTCGGCCGCACTGACTGGTTCGCGCATGCGTACTAAAAACCGTACGCATGCGCAGATGTGCGAACATCGCTCGGAACGAGCGTACGGCCGCTAGCGAGCGGCTCTGAATGAGGGCCTATGTCCTCTTCATGGATTGGCCCCACTTGCTTTAAAATCAAGCATTTGGAAACCCCCCTCTAGAAATTCTGCATTTGCCCTTGAACCTGATTCTGATTTGGACGCAGCCGCAGCCGTCCTATCTTTTGCCGCTGTCGTGTTTATGCTAATGCCACATGTAGACTCTTGTAGGGGTATTCAATATGGGTGCGATAACATTGTTTTTTGCGTTAATATCGCACTTTTTAACTTTTTTGCGTTAATATCACTTGTTTTAGTTTTACACCGTATTCAATTTCAAAGACTTATCGCAGTTTTGAAAAGTCTTTGATAAAGAAAGGTGATAACTTTTCACAATTGAATAGGTGTCGAAAAAAAGTGCAGAATTGGGGTTTAGGGGTGCAGGCTTAAAAAAAATAGCCTGCACCCCTGAGATTGACATTTAAAAAAGAACTGTGTCAAAAAAAGTTTAAAAAAAAATAGGGACACCCCAAAAATTTATTTAAAAATTGGAGTGAAAAAAAAAAAGATGGGAAAAAATTGTATAACAATAGGGAAATAGGTTCAGGGCTATTCTGTATGTATGCGGCAGGTGTTTTCTAGAATAGAATTATAGCGGCAGGTGCACAAATGGAGAATTTTTAAAAACTGACTTTAGGGACTTAAAAATATGCTAGTACCCATTTTCATGTACCCCAAATTTGATGGGACCACTTACAAAAATGAAAAAAATAACCTAAGTGCTCTTCTGCAACACTTCTTCAATGTCGGGAAAAAAGCACCTGCTGCGGCTATTTAAATCCCCGACTTTCAATTAAAGGCTAAAACGGGGGTATCCATAAAGTTCCCCCATGTTTTTACAACTTTAGGGGGGTCTTACAATTATTTTAAGGAAAAATTCGTAACTTTACGCAAATCCAACTTCGGAGTTTCCCGTTTTTGTTAATTTTATTTTGAATACGGGGATAAGCAGGAGCGCGCACCATACCTTTACACAGAAAAAAACGCAGATATGAAACTTTAACTTCGCCAGGGAAGTTAACCTTTCATATTGAATACCCCTCTTGGTGTGTCTTATGATGCACCGTCAGTTGCACCAGCAAAATTTGCACATTCCCTATGGCTGCGCCTTCCATAACACGCCCATAATATGGGCAAACCCCGTGCATCCGCTTAGCCACATCCTGTCGCTGCCCGGGAATGCCTCAGTCGCAGAATTGTGCATACTCTATCTGGACGCATGTGCAGTGGAACTTAGACACAAGGGAAGAAGTAAAATCTGCACCACTGCGTCCGACATTGCCACTGCGTCCTGCTCATAATCAGGCCCAATGTCTATAGCACAGTTCAAAGTTAACAGCGGCACTTCACTATATAAAAAGGCTGCGTCCACTTCAAATGGTAATTCATAGGACAGCATTAAAGGGAGATATCTATGAAAGCTTGGAGAGAGATAAAGATGGGAGCAATAAAGTACCAACCAATCAGCTTCCAACTTATTTTACAGGTTGTGTTTGAAAAATGACAGTTAGGAGCTGGTTGGTTGGTACTTAATATCTCTCCAAGCATTGATCAATCTCCCTCTCAGTCTTTATGCAATCTCCTATTAAGAGGAATAGGTTGGAAAAGGGTAAGTTGGGCATTCATGCGTTACCTGTGTGACTACAGTTATGAGTCTCCTCTATTTAGATAAAGTACCACCAGTTGCCCTGTTAAAGCTGCCCAATATAGTTACCACAGTCCTCTTTTTGAGTACCAGATAGCTGATAGATATGCAATGCTCCAATACGCCTGAGAAAACAGACTTCTGCTGGGCATAGGTGTATGTTTTATTTTTCTGGCGCGTTTCTGCAATATCAGTGTTTTTATCATAAGTGATGTGACGGATTAGTTAGTACATAACAGATTTTATTTTTCCTTAAGCCCAACAAAAGGCAGGCTGATGCTTAGGAGGCTCATATGAATTTCATGATCCTGCTTCCTAACCAATAAAATATAAAAAGGCTGTTTTCATATGTAATATGTTTGCGAATGGCCGAAAGCCCTTTACTCTACAAGTTTGACCCTACTTGGGCAATGGCAAAAGCAGGATGTCTACAGCAGAGTTTATGCTGCCATAATAGGTAATGTTAACTCTAGCTCCGGCGGCAGGCAGGGCGCCGGAGCTAGAGAGGGCAATGTTATGCGGGCACCCGAAAAGGGGGCGTGGTCATGAAAAGGGGGCATGTCCATAAGACACATCCCCTTTACGTCATACTTGGGGGCGTGCCCGGCGCTTACGGACATGCCAGGCAGCCCCCAAGAGCTGCAGTAAGGGAGAATAGATGCCGGGCGCATGCGCCCGGCGTCTATTCTCTGGCGGTGACCGGGTCACCGCAAGTTTCTCCACCCGCGGGACACTGCGTCCCACGGGTGAGAACGGCACCAGCAGGCTGTGAGGGCAGGGCGCTTTCTGCCCTCCTCCTGGAGGGCAGGGTGCTTTTTGCCCTCCTGAAGGAGGGCAGGGCGCTGCGCCCCGCTAAAACAGCCTAGCGGGAACGCTAATAGGCATGGCTGGCATGCAATGGGTGTGGTAATCATTTTAGCCAGTAATTGGCAGCTCTGCAACGTTTCCCATTCCCTTCACAAAAATAACAGGAAATGGTGGGTCAGTCGTGATTTTGGGTCTCTGTCCTGCTCAGTTTGGACTTTGGCCCTCATTCAGAGCCACTCGCTAGCGGCAGTACGCTCGTTCCGAGCGATGTTCGCACATCTGCGCATGCGTACGGATCGTTATACGCATGCGCGAACCAGTCAGTGCGGCCGAAATTCATGTGCTCGCAATATAGCGAATGCCTGCTATTTTGAGTGACAGAATGAGGCGTATGTGGGTGGTAACAGGGGAAGGTGCTTGAAAATGGGGAGTGGAGATCCGAACGCAGGCGTGCTTAAAGGTCAAAACGGGCGTTTTATGGGTGTGCATAATTAATACAGCAGCGTCATTGACCACGTCACTGGGTTATTTTTTAGCCAGAAATGCTCGCAAGATTGTGGTAGCAAAAACCAACCACAAGAATAGCGAGCAGTTCATACGCTGTTCGATGTAATCGATTAATCTAATAAATAGCGGACATGACGTATGGTGCGAGCGGCCAGGGGGCGTTTTTAACAAATAAACGAGCGTATGTTTTGCTCGCTCGTTCAGACTTAGAGGTGTGAACAGACTGCAATTTGCGAACGGATCATTTGAATAGCCACCCCTTGTTTTTGAACGAACGACCGCAAATAGCGAACAGCTCTGAATCAGGCCCTTTGTCCTGACTATGGGGATAATTGGAGTATGGTGTTCTTCACACTTCTCTGCTCGTCATGGGGGGAGTTGCCTGCATCTAACAGCTGTGCATTCTGCTCCCCTTCACCAGTCGTCAAGGGAGAAACAATTTCCATCATCTGTAATCTCACTGTCTGATCTCACTGTCTGATCTCACTGTCTGAACTTTCTCCAACACCGTCTCAGGCTTTCAGCGCTACTTATTGTCCCAAAAAAATCTACTGTACTTTAATTTTATTTACAAACTTTATATTTCCTGTAAATCTCTTTGCTGATCTATTTCTTTAGACATTCTGAAGTTACTGATTTTGTCACCTATGTTTCTCATTGACAATTTGTCCTTACTCTTCTAACTTGGTCTACACTCCCGAGTTGCTCCAGTGTGAAGAAATCATCTTTACTTTGGTGCATGTCATAATAACCAACTCCCTCTGTACCATTGGGAAAGTAATGCTCGGGGCGGGGTGATTCATGCAAATGTGACGGGGACACACAACAAGGTATAAAAGGAAAAGATTTGCATCAGAACAATCAGCGGCCAGAAGCTGTATGGTGGCTGATCCTGGAGCATGAGCCAGTCACCAAGAAACATACCATGCCCAAAGTGAGAGAAGGGGGGTTAGTGCAACATATTGTCAAGACCCCACTTAGTGAGGTGGAAAAGAGTCAGGAGGTTGGTCTATTCTCCCTGGGGTTCAGGAGACCTCACTGAAAGCAGGTAGTCCATTAGAGAAGGAAAGGATTTAGCCCCTCCCTCTATACATTGGCTATTTCCTGAATGTTGTACTTTGTTTTAGTGTACCTCTGAATGTGCAGTTACTATAGAGAGATCAGAGTGATAATTCCCACATTCACATTAGGATATGATGCATTCATATATACACAGTAAGACATAGGACCTCATTCAGAGTCGGTCGTAAGCGGCCGCTCGGTCGTACGCATCCGATGTTTCCAAACCATGCATGTGTACAGTTAGTTGTGCGCATGTGCGCACGAGTCCTTGCGATCCAAAATGCTGTCGATCGTACGGCTTACGAGCAGGAAGTGGCTTCCGAGAGTTGATTGACATGAAAGGCCGTTTGTGGGTGTTGACGGGGGTGGGGGTCTAAAAACGCAGGCGTGCCTCAGCGTTTTCAGGGCGTTTTAGGGGCGTACATAAATTACCTGCTACGACCAACATAGAAGGCCAGAAGTAGTAAAACGTCACTCTGCAAGCAGGTCAGAGGCCTGGCTGATCGTACAGCTTGAGGTTGGGTATGTGCTCTCTCAAGCACCAGAGTACAATCGATACTATCGAATGTGACTGATGTTATGTTTGATGTTTCTATTTTGTGCCACACAATGCAAGCAGCTAATAATCGCTTGTTGTTGCTAATAACACTGCTAATTGGCTTGTAATTGATTCAGCTGCGTTTGCATTAGAGAATAATAAGAATAAATATATTTCATGGGGATGGATTATTCTATGCATTTTTTTGTTAATTTTTTCTGTAATTTGCACACAACACAAGCGGCCGCAACCAGCAGAAGAAAATTAATATACAGCGACTGACAACGATCACTCGCTAGCTAGAAGAGGTGCTTTGTTCATGTATGGGCGTCACTTTGGTTGCGACCGACCAGCCGTGCGATTGCTTCCTTTTTCAGTTTTGCGGTCGTTAGTCTTACGACCGACTCTGAATGATGTCTATAGACAGCTATACAGTACATTCCACATCTCATTTCCTGCCTCGTACCGGCTTCTTCAATGCACACATTACACATGTCAGCAGTCTCTTTCTGATTGGCCAAGGCTCCAGTCATTCATAATACCACGTTGCTTAGAATTGTTTCAGAAATTAGAAAGTATAAATTCAAAAATGAAAAAAAAAAAAAAAAAGGTTTTCAATTGTTTACTTGATTTATTATGTCGACCAAAACAACTTTCAAAAGTTTTAAAAACTAGAGGAACATTGGAATTAAGTCTTTGGGTCCTCGTTATCGGATCCATTTTGATTAAATGAATTTATAAGATGTTCGATAATCACTTTTATCGGCAATAGTTTCGCACACCAGTAGGGATTTCCCCAGTAACCTGGTGGGCCAGCTAACATTGATCCTGTTCCTTTATAGAACCATTCATCAGTGTCCTATAATAATATCCATATAATGTACAATAACAGGTCCATGATGCCGTATTTAATATATTTTTGCTATTAGAATGATCTGTTTAATCTATTTAGCAGTTTTCGCCTTCATTTAAATGCGATCACTTGAATGACAGAATCCAATTCACATGATCATTGACCAAAAATGAATTTATTGTACATGATTTAAAAAAAAAATCAGGCAAGTTTAAAGGTGCCAGGAGTATATTAGCAGAGTTCGCTGTAGAACAACATGCATTGATGATCTTCTTAAATGCTCTTGAAAGGGTCATAAAAGTGCTCAACAATATAATGCGTTCATCAGTCTTGTGCAGAAATTATTTCTTCTGCAAGAAGATAAATGTCTATATCTCTATTCCTGGCACAGTTAATGCCTATCTTCTCGCTTCTCCGTCCACCTTGATGAATATGAGCTGATTTCTTCAGGTACTTTCTCGGCGCTCAGGAGTAGGCTCGGCTACGGTACTTAAAACTGATTGCATGGGAGAAAATTCATTGCGGCTCACCTAAACCCAGCTCTATACATAAATTACTGAGTCTCATCTTCCCGAATAATTTGCCTGGTGGGAGTGGCACATTTTATATTGTTTTGCCTTTATTGTATTTTAGTCTTGCTAATTCACAGCTAATTCACAGTTAAGTTGGTATTATTAATATTGAGTTGATTTTCCGTTTTATAGAGTCTAGTATTCTATGTTTATTCTGCAAGTCAATAATAATGGAGATCGATTAGCCTTTAAAATTTTTAATAGAAAAATTTAATCTGTTTTACTATGAAATTGCACTTTCCTTTCTTTAGAGAAAGGAGAATTACACATAACTCGGTTGTTTCTATACTACTTTTATTGGTTGAAGTATGTCGGGGATAGCTGAAGGACTTTCAAGATGGTCAAACATTAATTATATATACATATGATTTAATACTAATAATAATATACTAATTTAGACTGAGAATGTGGCGTCGAGTGCAGAACATACCAACAGCAGTAATCTGGTAAGAAGCTGACAAGAGTCCTTGTAAGACCTCCAGAGGAAATAAAACTGATGGGCTGTAATTCAATCTAAGTGATAGAAAATATGCTGTCTCTTGGTCGTTGGTGGGTACTAAAAAATGATGGAATTGCTTGTGTTACTATCTATTTATTACAGATCATACCATGTATCAATAAACAGAAGAGTCTGACAGCTTTATTTAGAGATGTGGTTCTCCAGAAATCAAAATCCAGACGAATTTCGGGAATCCAGACAGTTTCGAGTCGAAGTTCTGATCTCCTGGGGAAATCCGGACAGATCCGAGATCGCGGTTCTGATCTTCCCAGAGTTCCAAATTCAGATTTTAAATCTGAGTTTTGGATTTTGGATTGCAAAAATTACATGATTTTAGCTGTTTTTAAAAACTTTTTATCAATTTAAAAAAACAAAAACAAATCCAAAACCAATACACTTGAGGGTGGTTTTGCAAAAGCACAAAGAAGAATCCAGATCCAAAAACCCAAACCAAAATACGGGGGTCAGCGCAAATCTTATAGATGGCTTAATTACATTTGCCAACTATAATCTTTAATTTGACATCACCTATATTCATTAAGTGATAGTATTTGTGGCATTTATGTTACAGTCGGTTACAGGGTCTGATTCAGATTTGGGAAAGAAAGAGCAAGTAACTGCATCTAGGTAAAACCGTGGTGCCCTGCAGGTAGGGCAGACGCAGAGGCGTACCTAAAATGAGTGCAGGGTGTGCGCACGGGCCGTGGTCCCATGTCAGGTGTCTCTGCGCTGCTCAAAATGCAGGAAAATGGCCGCTGCTGCTATTTTACCGGCGTTTTGCGCAAGCGCAGTGATGAAATCGCCGGGAAAATGGTGGCAGCACCATTTCCCTGGCGATCTGTGCATGCGCAGTAGACTCTGGGCACACTCTAGTGCCCAGAGTCAACTGATGCTGCGGTGGCCGGCCAGCCACATGAGTCGCTGCCAGGGAGAGAGGAGGAGTCCCCGGAAAAGGAGTGCACACGGGCCCCCTCTCTTAAGATGCCCCTGGGAAGATGTATAATTTCCAGAGAGATTTAGATTTAGGAGGGGTGTGTCCAAACTGAAAATCTTGCAGTGCATCATGGTTTGTCCAGGTACACAGGGGGTCATTCAGACCCACTCGCGAGTGCAGGACGCTCGCAAGCGGGTCGATGGTGCCGAATTGTGCATGCGCACGACGGAGGGAGCTCGGTCATGTGCATGCGCGAGACCTGAATAACGATGACCAAGCCGTCGTTATGGGTCTCGCACCAAAGGGGGCGTGCTGTCGATGGTGAGTGACAGCACGCCCCTTTGGTGGGCGTGCCGGGGCGTGGCTGCCAGACGGAGGCGTTCCCATGGGAACGCCTACCGTCTGAGTCCGACCCCACTGACATCACTAGTGATGTCAGTGGGAGTAATTTTGGCTCTGATAGAGCCAAAATCACTCCAGGGCTTGCGGTCACCGAGACCCTACCGCAGGGTCTCGTCGCAAGCCCGACCATCATCATGGACGCTCGCTATAGCTGTGGGTGGTAACCCACAGCTATGCGAGCGTCCATGAGGCCGCTCCAAGTTGAGGGAGGAGGGCCCTGATTCAGAGCGAGCGCTCTGGTCAGAGCGTTCGGGTCTGAATCAGGCCCACAGTTACTTGCACTTTCTTACTCTATTCCCAAATCTGAACCAGACCCATAGTTCAGATTATCCGGATTTATCATATTCCATACACACCACGATTGCCATCACTGTGTCCGTACGGCCATCCTACTTACTTTGTTATGCTAATGAGATAACCCACACATGTTTACTGAAAATACACATGACTGCATGTGGAAGCCTATCCCAGCCACTGTTCTTCCGTCCCCAGCCGCAGACATCATCAGTAGTACCTGGACTTTCACCCACCCCATGCTGAGAGTAAATGATCTTTCGGAAACAGGCAATCTCATCTGCGTCCATACACTGTGATCGAGCTGCAGTAGGAAGTTGGCCAACACGCCCACCACACTCCCGTAACACCCCTACTAGAGGGAATAGTTCCACAAGATTGCCACCTAGTCACCGAGCCAGAGACACCTATTTTTAATAGAGTGTGGTCCTTTTAATTTGTTTGTGGCAGCGATCTCCCTCAGTAAGTGTACAGCTGACCTGTGCGCAGTATGGTGCTGAAATCCGCAAGATGTATCTGACCTAGAATCAGGCCGTTTATTACAATACAGGAAAACTAGAACTATCTCTACAAATACACAGTATGTTTGTACTCATATTTTATAAATAACTAAATATTAATTGTATTGTTAAATATGCACATGATGGACATTCAATGCTAGCAAAACCAAGCCGTTAAATTGATTGCTGCTTTAAAAATATGGGAATACTCGCAGGAGTACCCACAGCGGCACCAAATCACACCCTATTACGTAAGCTCCATAGAATTATAATAAAAATAGCATTGGGTTATATACAGTATAAATATGTGACATGACAGATGATTAGCAGTATAGTGTGGGAATATTTTTTAATTTTTTTTGTGTATATTGTTACTTACTAGAGTATTATAGGTTAATTACAAGTACCATGTTTATTGGGGTTTTTTTTTTTTGCATAAATGAAATTAAATGCTTCTAAATTACCAATGGTTACATAATATCCACTAGTCATAACATTTTTCACTCTCAAATCCAGAATAACGTTTGTCAAATTGAGTCCTGTTATTTCACATCATTGAAAAACTTCTCCTGGAATTCATTTCTGATTTATAAAACCACAATGGATCCTCAAGTTGACAAGTAAATATCATTTATTTTCTTATGTTTCTCTAAGACCCCTTTATTGGAATTATTTAGACGTGTATGTACAGTACACATGTCCTTATGAAAGGAGAATGATATGACTGCTGGGTGTAATAACATAAGACCAGTCATATCATGATTTTCTACAGGGAAACTTAGGCTATTACTTGTGGCACTGAATTGTTAGTTACATGAGAGACTGAAAATGACATTGCATTTGCTGAGTGCTATCACAATCATCTATGTGATATTTGAAGTTATTTTCAAAGAAACAATGTAATGTTACCCGGTTTTGGGAAAAAAAAAAAAAGAGAAGAAAATGAGAAGACCCAGAAATGGTAGTGTATAATATATTTCAAATGTATAAAGATAAACAATAATATATACATAGAGAGAGAAATGTACAAGAGCTTCAAAACTGTTCCCTTCTTCTGCATTTGGCAATACAGTTTCATACATCTTTCTAATGGAATTTGGGTCAGTGTAGAACTCTCCTTTATTATACAGTACGGACTGATGTCAGCATTCTGACGGGGTTAGGATACCGACAGTTGTCGGTCAGTATTTCTAATCCTCCCTCCCCGGTGCCTAAACCTAACCTCCATCACTAATGCCTAAACCTAACCTCCCCTTCCCCACACACTAAACTTAACCCTCCCCCTTAGTGCCTAACCCTCCCACCTTAGTGCCTAACCCTCCCCCTTAGTGCCTAACCCTCCCCCTTAGTGCCTTACCATCCCCCCTTAGTGCCTAACCCTCCCCCCTTAGCGCCTAACCCACCCTCTTAGTGCCTAACCCTCCCCCTGAGTGCCTAACCCTCCCCCTTAGTGCCTAACCCTCCCCCTGAGTGCCTAACCCTCCCACCTTAGTGCCTAACCCCCCCTTAGTGCCTTACCCTCCCCCCTTAGTGCCTAACCCTCCCCCCTTAGTGCCTAACCCTCCCACCTTAGTGCCTAACCCTCCCCCTTAGTACCTAACCCTCCCCCTTAGTGCCTTACCCTCCCCCTTAATGCCTAACCCTCCCCCTAGTGCCTATCCCTAGCCCTACCCCTAACCCAGTATTTACCATCGGGCTGTCGGCAGTCAGGATTTTTACAGGTGTTGGGATTTCAGTGCCGGTACTCTAAGCGCTGGCATCCCGACTGTCAGGCTTTTTACTGCATCCCTACAGTACTGTACCCAGCCGCACTGCATTTCAAAATGAATTGACACTGTACTCTCATCATCCCAACTCTAATATTAAACTGTAAATTTACTGAATTACGGAATGTACTGTTTATTTACAAATACAATATACAGTATAAAGACCCCTTCCTTACGAGAAAAAAAAAAGAAAATGACTACAGTATGTTTACGGCCGCAAAGCCACAGGTGTAAAGGGGTGGGGACGCAATCGCTCTCCATTCCGCATATAACGCAGGGAGAGAGGACTGACTCTCTCCCTAGCCCAGCAAACAGCGTGACAGCAACATGTATGCTGGGCTGGGGAGAGAGGCTGCCGCAGCAGCATTCAGGGTGTCATTCAGACCCGGTCGTTAGCGCCGATGCACTCGGACCGGGTTGATGCCCACCCACAGAGCATGCGCACGACGGCGACGGCGCCGTCGTGCGCATGCGTGAGACCCGCTACGACCGACAGCGTCGGTAGTAGCGGGTCTCGATCCAAAGGGGGCGAGCTGTCGATGTTGATTGACAGCTCGCCCCATTTGGAAGGCAGGCGGGGGGGTGGCAGCCCAAACGGAGGCGTTCCCATGGGAACGCCTACCATTTGGGGGCGGCCCCACTGACATCACTAGTGATGTCAGTGGAGAGCTTCCGGCTCTGACTGAGCCGAAAGCTCTCCGGGACTTACGACAAGGGAGACCCTACCCTAGGGTCTCGTCGTAAGCCCCGATGGTCGCGATGGTCGAAAACCATCGCGACCATCACCTTAGGCGGTCGTAAGGCTGTGGGTGTTAACCCACAGCCTTACCACCGCAAAGGAGGACGTCTTGAAAATTCAAGACGTCCTCCCCTCATTCAGAACGACTGCATGCTCTGTGCGACCGGCTCTGAATGAGGTCCTCAGTCCTCTCTACCTGCTGCCCGAACTTGACGGCGGCGGCTGGGACGGGATGGGGTCAGGCTGCAGGACCCGGGCCTCTTCAACCGGCCCTGGCCCGGGTAAATAGTATCTGCTCTCCCCCCTTTCGGCGTCCCTGGACGTAGCATCGGATCAACTGCAGCCCCAGATCTGCACATGCACAGTTGTGTGCGTCAACATCGGATTCACGCACATCTCTGAATAAGGCTTATAAAACACAACAGGATTGTCATCAGTAGCCAGTAAATCTGATTATTGCCTAAGAAAGTGTTTTGCAGACATTTACAGACACAACAAGCTATGCGACCAACATTTGTAGACATAACTCAGTACATCAGAGGACCTGTCAATGATCAGGTGTTACATATATAGAACCTTATATAACTTTAAAGTCACTGGGTATTTCTAATCGTGTAAGGATGCATTGACAATCAATCTATAATAATATTAGCATTTGCCAACATTATGTCCCATCTAATATCCATTCCCTGTATAGCTACTGTATTTGTTAAGAATGTATCAAACAATGGAGTATTACTTACATTTTATTTATATTATTCCATTTTCACTGGTTCTGGTGACTGATATCAAGTTAGGAACCGGTTCACAGAAGTCTTGCTTATAGACATACGTACATGCCAACTCTCCCTGATTGTTAGGGAGACTCCCTGAAATAGTAGCAAAATCCCTGACTCTCTGAAGAGACTAATAATCTCCCTGATTGCACCTTACCCCCATTATGAAGTTGTTATATTTAAAAAAACAGAGATATATACATTCAAATGAGATGATTAGTAGAATTTTCCTGCATTGGATATAAGGCACAATGGGCCTGATTCAGACCCACTCGCAAGCGGCTGTCCGCTCGCAAGTGGGTCGATGTTGTGCACTGCGCATGCGCACGACGGCGGGAGCTCCGTCGTGCGCATGCGCCAGACGCGACGAGCGAAGGACTTTCCTTCGCTCGTTGTGTCTGATCAAAGGGGGCGTGCTGTCGATGTTGATTGACAGCACGCCCCCTTTGGTGGGCGTGCCGGGGGCGTGCCTCCCAGATGGGGGCGTTCCCAAGGGAACGCCTACCGTCAGAAGCCGGCCCACTGACATCACTAGTGATGTCAGTGGGAGTGATTTTGGCTCTGATAGAGCCAAAATCACTCCGGGTCTTGCGGTTGAAAAACTCAACCGCAGGCTCGGGCTCGCAGTGGCGAGATGGTTGCGATGGTCAAGACCATCGCGGCCATCAAACTGCACGCTCGTATAGGCTGTGGGTGGTGACCCACAGCTATACGAGCGTCCAGGAGGACGCTCCACAATTATGGAGGGCGGCCCTCATTCAGAGCGTGCGCTCTGCTCAGAGCGTACGGCTCTGAATGAGGGCCAATGATCCCTATGGCTACATCCATTTTCTGAAAAGTATCAGTGTGTTTTCATCAACAAATAGATCTTACTAACTGCTTTGGGGCTCATTTACATGTGGATGTAAGTCAGATTTATGACACGCCTCTCAGATGTAGCAGTACACGCCCACTTTACCGCCGCGCTCATATTCGATGCTTTCACACTCTCCCTGAAATGCTTTTACAAAAGTAGGCAAGTATGGTTATAGAACCAGTGGGGTTGATAACAATTTGAAGAAAAAAAATAGCATTTTTGTACAAAAAAAATGTAGTACAAGATCCAAAGTAATTAGCATGAATATTATTTTTTTCAAACTATAGATGTCCAGGAAGCAAAGTCCTGTTTGTAACTCCTCCATACTAGAAATGGTTGGCGCTACTGTATGCAAAATGTATCAGTATATATACCTCTACAAGAGATCTGCGCTGACCCAAATGTTTTGGTTTTGGAGCTGGATTCATCTTTGTGTTTTAGTTTTGAATTTGTATTTTTTTTTTAAAATAAGCTAAAATGGCGTCATTTTGACCTGTTAGCATGCCATCCAAAACCGGTTCTGTTTTTAAATCGGAGTTCCGAACCGCGGGAAGGTCCGAAACGGGGACTTGTTTCGACTCGGTACCCCAAAGTGATCCTGGACTCGATTTGACTCAAAACTCCTAAATTCGGTCGCGCATCTCTAATCACCAGTAATTGATTGACCAGTACGTTGTTTTATAAGTATCAATAGACAGTTTTTGGCAAACATAGTGATGCATTTTGCAACGTAGGATCTGGATAGTGCAAGTCTGCAAGTCAGTACATTTACTTCTTGTAAGATCAACACATACATACAGTAGATGGGAGCCATGGTTATCCCAAGCTGAATTCCTCTTGCTCCTCTACATACATATCTCTGTGAATATTTTCTAAACACTAAAGATAAACTTAACTCATTAGGTGCCTGCGTAGTCCCTCTACAGTCGACTATAAGGACCTTCATGTCAGCATTATATGCCATGAATATGATTATGTTAAGTGACATTTTCTAGTTTTATGCACATTCCTTACTGTAAGATTCGTTGGGAAAATAAACCACTCGACACTGTATTACACAGGCAGGCTGCATCTGAACTGAATGCCCTAAGGACTAGTTCTCTGAAAGGTACAGTAATGAGCAATGTAATAATTGTATCATAGACACATAATCTACCCTCAGCTTGCAACGGACAAGGAGATGTTTTCTCTCCGCAATGGATTCCCATCTGCAACCGCTTTGCGTGAAAGAGACTCTGTAGCTGTTAAATCATACATTTGCTTGGAGCCTAGGAGGCTGCAGCAGAGAGGTAATAGATTTATAAACACAGGGACTCTATGCTCTTTCATACGCCTCCATTTGTTTTTGTTTTTTTTTCTCGTATTGATTTTTTGATTTACTGTAATAACTGTGATACTATTGCATTTTAGTTCTCCAGTACATTATTTTGCGGATTGTGGGTTTCTTGGGAAACAATACATGTAGCTGTAAATAACATCATACACCGTACGGTACAATACGGCATGGCATGGTTTTACAATCTGGTTTCCCAACCACTTCATTTTGCTGACAGCGAGAGCTGAAATTTTTAGAACACCGCCCGGTGAATGGTTGTTTCTGAGCTATAAATGTAGACTGACATCTAATGTGCGAGCCCTTTATCCGCTCTTCAGCTTTCTGTAACGTACTAACAGGTGGGTTTTATTTTGCATTCAACATTTCACAATATTATTAGCCAAAACTCATTACTAGGCTGATGTTTGTAGTCACTTAATAGGTACGAAGACTGAAAACCTTTCTATGGGCCTGATTCGGAGTTGAATGCTAATCGTCTTTGTACGCAGCAGCAATTATGCTAAATTTTGCTAATCCCGCAGGAAGCGTCTTGTGTTAATAGAGGCATCTTGGCGGCTTCTGTGTTCTGCTGCTGCATCCAAGGATTCAGCCATTAGATCACTTGCGTGAACATCAGCCATCTGAGTAACGCTCAGCTCACTCTGGGATCTATGTACTTAGCCTTGGAGAGACATAAAGTGGACAAAGATAAAGGGGCTGATTCAGCATTGCACATAAAAGCAATGCTGAATGCAGATTCCCGATTAACGTGAATCTGCGCGTGTGCAGGACCCCTTCTGCAAATGTGATCGCACGCAGCTCCTGCTATGCCTCTGCCTGATTGACAGGCAGATGCATTGAAAGGGCGGTTGCGGGGACGGGGTCAGCCGGCGTTCCCGGAAACAGGAGTGTGTCGGCCCCGTTTTCCAGGAGTGGCTGCGTCTATGGTTTTAGCTTCCTGGCCTCGCAAGCCGACCAGCCTGTGTAAGCTGAGGCTTACTTAGCTGGCTGGTGGCCCAGCGCCATCCACCATTGTGACTGATGGTCGTGATGGTGATCCCAGCCTGTGACCTCGGTGGCTGTGCTGGGATCGCAAATGCAGCAGTGGGTGTCATACACCTCCTGCTGCATTTGCATATTAGCATGGATGGACGGAAGCTGAATCATCCACAAAGTCCCAACCAATCAGCTCCTAACTGTCACTTTACAGGCTGTGCTTGAAAAATGACAGTTAGAAGCTGTTTGGTTGGAAGTTTATCTCAGTCCACTTTATCTCTCTCCAAGGCTTCGTACAGTACATAGACCCCTCAGCAGCAACGTACAACTCTGAGCCCAGCCCAATGTACTTTATTTAAATGTTTCAATAGAAATGATCCATATGTATTCTCACTACATCCTGATGGGTCGTTATCGAATTCTCCAGGTGCATGGAGGACCCTCTTAGTAGGAGCGATTGATTTCGAAAGGTTATCAGGGCACAATTGATGAGAGTGGATCCTGTGTGTTAGTGTTCATACCTCCTTTCGGCAACCTTCCTGATGCCCTTGACATCGTCTACAGAAGGTTAGGGCCCAAGGGGCTGTGTGTTAGTAATAGTAGGTGGTAAAGTGAATGGATTTCACATAACCATTCTCTAACATTAAATTGAGAAATGATTTTAGGCTGTTGATAGTGCTGGGCGGAGCTCCCGGAGCTATTCCTGAAGGATCATGGAGAAATCCGACTGATGTGCTGACCGCGAGGCCATTTTCCAGGCACTTTAGTGGGTGAATGCTGGTTTCCGCACCTTAACACCCAGATTAAGTTGCGAGAACCGGCATTCTCCGACCTAACTTCTGTCGGACCTAACAGTGCACTGAATTGAATAGCTCTAGGAGCTCCCTCCCGGCGCTACCAACAGTGCACTAAATTGAATTCCCCTGAAAGTTTTATAGATTACTATGTGCCATAAAGTAATTCCCATTACATCCCACCCTGACAGATCTACTTCATCAACCCTCCTCTATGCTCCTGTCAGTATGCCACCTCAGCTCAAGACAGGTTGCACAGTTTCTATGTCCATGTAGACCCGATTATTGGGAACATAGCTTATAACCTGTAAACTATGTGTATCAAGTTAGTGCCCCTTATACAGTGCCCCCTGTAGTTGTGCCCATATGCAGTGCCCCCAGTAGTTGTGCCAATATGCAGTTCCCCCTGTAGTTGAGCCCATGTGCAGTGCCTCCTGTAGCTGTGCCCATATGCACTGCCCCTGTAGCTGTGCCCATATGCAGTGTTCCCTGTAGCTGTGCCCATATCTATTGCCCCCTGTAGTTGTGCCCCTTATCTGATCCCAGTACTTACCTGACTCCACGCGGCTGTCGTCCAGGCTGTTGCTTCCACTGCCGTGCTGACTTGATTTAACTTGGTCCAGCAGACGTGGCCGAATTTTGGAGTTCCAAGTAGAATCGAGTCCTACCTCGAATTACATTGGAATTCCGAGTAGAGCCGAGTCTCGGCTCAGGTCTGCATTAACCTCGGAACTTGGATTTAAAAACCGAATCTCGGGTTTTGGATTGCATGTAAACAGGTCCAAATTACATTATTTTAGATGATTTTTATCAATTTTAAAGAAATCCAAAACCAAATCCAAACCAAAATACTTGAGGGTGGTTTTGCCAAAACCATAACATTTGAGGAAGTCACCAGCTACTC